>CAJUYI010001652.1:12561-41563 GCA_910591695.1 Galerucella pusilla
TATCGGACCAGAACCCACAATTGGCATCGCAATAAGTTTTGCCAAACAAACACTAAATACCTGGACAGCAAGAAGAGCTTTAGACTTCTGGCATAATTTACCAGGATTGGTTCATTCAAAGGCTTTTATACATCCTTCGAAGTATGTCTCCAAACAAATGTTAGACCATAGCAGGCATGACCTACGTTGTCTAACAGGCCTTTTAACAGGCCACTGTCATCTGAATCATCATATGCTAAAACTTGGACTGTCGGAAGATCCGACTTGCCGTCTTTGTCTGGAAGATGATGAAACAGCAGAGTATATAATTTGTGCCTGCCCCGCCGCGGCTCGAATCAGGTATCTGATGTTTGGCAGGGTCTCTCTCTCGCCCTCGGACCTGAAATATCATTCACCAAATAAAATAATCGGCTTTGTTAAAAAGCTGAATTTGTTTGGTGAAATCTGAATAGGTGCGAGCCACAATAGACTCTTGTGAGTCGCAGTGGAGTGCCTTATAGACCCACTCACCACAAACCTAACCTAACCTAACCTATTTCGATTTATTTTGTAGAGGGCGTCACATAGGCCATGTATGCGGCATAAATGTACGCAAAACTTTTTTGGCTTGATGATATGGCTTTAATGTGGAAGGCAAAAAAGTTTTACGTTTTATGTATAATTACTTAAGGACCACCCTGTATATTAACTGAGAGCCAAGTAGCGCTTGCAGCTTTAAAGGTGACATCCAGACTGGTAGAAGAATGCCTGAATGAGCTAAAGGAACTTGCAGACCACATTAAAGTGATTAGTGTGAATGCCTGTACATATCCACATTTCTGTAAATGAACAAACTTGATGAACTCGTGAGTAGAGATTTAGCAAAGACATAATGTTGGGACGGTTCTTGGGATGACACAGAAGGCGAAGAACTACTGAATATCAGTAGGATAGCCTTTGTGGCATGGAAACCGAGACCGTTACCAATATCTTGCCTGTCTGTGAGTAATTGAACTCGAGGAGACAGACAATCTTCTGAGAAGCCTATGTGCCACCTGAAACTTAAAGTGGATCTATATCGTCTACTCGAAGGTACAAAAAAACTGGGTGGGTGAACTGAATGTGTGTATACTACAATAAACCAACAGGCTGTAGTGCTCCCAGCATAAAAAAGCTCGCAGAAAAGGGTTGAAAGAGACAAACAACAAAGAGGGGTTAAAAGAGGAAGGTCAAGAAAGAATGTACTCAACAAAACTAAAGATACGGTGAACTGTGGAAAAAAATTTGGAAAATCATAACCGACCAAGCTATGTCTTCACGGTCTGTATTGCTGTTGTATATATATACCCACAGTTATACACGCTATTTTTTCTATGACCCACTTGGTTATCCTCAAAAAAATTGTAAATTTGCTTACACAGATCACTCTTTACACCAAATCCATTGCATTGCGTAAGTGTAACATTAAAACCCAGCAAGTTTGTTTTATCAACAAAAAAAAACGTTTCCTTTCCTGACATTTACAAATTAACAACGGATTGATTGCTCTCCTGATATTTCCCTAATCCACATAGAAAATCACTTTATTGAAATATTTTTATTGTTCGCAGCGGGATCTAGTTAGTAAGCTCTCTTATATAACGAAGTAGTAGCATGTATACATTTTTTGCGAGCATTTCATTCGGCGGTTGCATGTTTTCGATGAATAACATCGTCTTTAATGGGCACTTACGGAATATGAATTCCATGGAGGAAGTTCGATATCGAGAGGTTCCGTTGCGTTTAAAAGTTATGAAATAAAAAACGACATCATGCGAAATGACCGTACGATACGGTCAATAGTTTCATGTTGAAATTAGAAAAATATTCGAATCATTACTTACAGTCTTTTAAATATAAAGTGTTGCTATATGGCATGCATTTAATTGCAATTATTTGAATGAGTTTTATTTGCATATTTCCCTTTGAATATAATATATGAATATTACTTCCTTTTGAACACGACGTTACTAATACAGAGTGATCCAAAAGTATTTAACCAAAAAAATTAACAATCTTCAAAAAGCTGCGTGTATCAGATATCCTGTGAATGCGACAAAATTTGAAGTTGAAACATCTAGACCATTGAAAGTCCGAATAAATGAACACAAAAAGTATATCAAAGATAGGGAGTTCATCAAATTCAATGGGATTCGATGAAAATAATATTGAAAGAACCTAATAATAAAAGACGGAAAATCAAAGAAAGTGCTTTAATACAACTAAATGCATCGGAGCCGCAGTTGTTACAACACATTGTAACCTATCCTTCAAATTACCACTCTGTAGTACTGTTTTCACTGGAGAATTATATGCACTTGTTACAAGCCGTTAAATTAGCTAAAAATATTAATGCCCCCAAAGTCCTTATAATCACAGACTCTCTTAGCTCACTAGAATCTATTCAAACAATTTATAGTAAACACCCTATTGCCATCGGGATTAAGGAAGAGCTCTGCGAACTCCAGGAATCCCAAATACATATCAAATTCATGTGGATCCCATCCCACACCGGAATTCAGGGTAATGAAGAGGCAGATCAACGGGCAAAAGAAGCAGCCGAAAGTGATAGTGCGACTATAGTTAACGCGATGACCATCAGTGACTTAAAGCTTATCGCGAAAGAAAAAGTGATCAATGCGTGGCAAAATCAGTGGTACGAATCAAAAACAAAGTTACGTGAAGTGAAGCCCGATGTGAAACCCTGGAAGACAATACCAAACCAGCGCTCCAAACAAGTTCTCCTAACAAGACTCAGGATAGGACACACTAAACTGAATCATCAACATTTATTAAACAAGAATGGAGCACCAGAGTGTGCTGCATGTTCCAAGCAAATGACAGTCAAGCACATTGTTATAGAATGTCCCAATTATGATCTAGCGCGAATGAAATATAATATACCGAACACATTAAAATCAGCATTAGGTCAACAGTGTGACATACATAAACTAATAGACTACCTAAATGAAATCAATATCTTGAAAACTTTATAAAATATATCTTTGTCGCTAATAACCAACATGGTTGATGCGACAGTAAAAACCAAATTAAAAAAAAAATATTGAAAAAGCCCAATAATAAGAGACAAAAAATCAAAGAAAGTGCTTTAATACAACTAAATGCGGATAAATGTGTAGCTAGTATTTCAGCTAAGTGTAGTCAGGATAGCATCATACGTTTTTTATCCAGGTTTTCTTATGATTTATCATTGGAATAGTTGTTAATTGATACACACTTCAATATACAAAATCACCAAACTGAGTTATACATATTTTGGAAACAAAAATAGTCAAACACAAAAAAGTAACAGCAAACGCGTTTTATTAGCAACATTAAATTTCCAAAAAAAGCGAAAAAAAGCGCTATCCCAATAAAACCATTCTTGGAACGTGCACTTCACTGGATCCCATTCCTAGTAGACTATCATATCATTGGAATGTCATTAAATGAAATATTTTATTTCACATTTCACCAGAGATATGATCTACTGTGAATGGACCTTGAAAAAATTTGACAACACAGTTTTGCAGTCTTAAACTTCAAAATATTATCACAGAATACAACATCCTAAGAAGAAACGAAGCTTGTGCTATTTTACAATTCATTTTCTGAGTGCGCATGTCTGACAGTCGCCATTTTAGGCCCGTTATCTGTCAATGACATGTGATTTTATTGTTTACCAAAGAATTTTCTTTGTTGTAAGCTTTTTGATTATTTACACATTTTTATGTGTTTTGAATGATAGAAAATTGGTTTACAAAATCACATTTTTTAGTTATGGCGCCAAAAACTTTTGCAATTCGTGGCTGTCATTCAAGTGATGGGTGATAATTAGGCATTCCAATGACCTGTCAAAACAAATTCTATGGACAGCTCACGCCAGGCAACGAGACATAGAATTTGTCTGGATTCCAAGTCACACCGATATAACAGGTAATGATACTGCTGATAAATTAGCTTATGATGGAAGAGACTACAAACCTACCTTCTCCAAAGTCGACTATAGAGAATTCATACCGTATCTTAAGAATAACTTATGGATTTCCTGGGAGAGGAAATGGAGAAGTATGTCCGTATGTAGAGGGAATTTTTATGCCAGTATCCATTATAATCCATATAGAAGGCCATGGTTTCAATTTCTTAAAAACAGTTCGAGAGCCTTCGTCACTGTGATGTGCAGACTTCGAAGCGGGCATTGCTGCTCCCCAGTGCACCTACATCGTATTGGAGTGAAGGAAGATCCTTATTGCACCTGTGGTAAAGAGGGGGATGTCAATCATATATTCCTAGACTGTGAAGTGAATAATTTTAGATGTAGCAATTTGTATAAAGTCTTGCTTGGCAGTATTAACACCGGTCCTGTTTCCATAAATAACATTATACACTCCACATGCTTAACCTCTATGCGAGCTTTAATGGACTTCTTAGTGTGCAGCAACTTGAAATTATAATTCCTGCATTTATAATTGGTTTGTTCTAAATTTCCAGTGGAATACATATAATTAACAAATATTCGTATTTTCCAACAAAGAAGTGATGCCCTCATCACGACACTGGGTGCATGGTAATACCGAGCCCAACAAAATTAGAGAAGAAGAAGAAGAAGAAATTCAATACGGCGGCTGGGGGCAAATAGTTTGTTGGTGTTATATTATTGTGCTGTTGAAAAGTTTATTTAAATTTCGTGGGATTGTTGTTTTTGTGCCTTTTTATATTATTTAGGACTTATAGTGGTATTATTACATTTTAATACGAAAAAATGCCAACTACGTGCCTTGTGGTTGGTTGTGGAAGTCGTTCCAACAGAGATGCTGTAAAATTTTTTTCAGTGCCAGCGGTTTCAAGCCACAGATTTGTTAGCTTCATTTGATATCTGTAAACAAATATTTCACTTCACATCTAGGAAACAAACAAATTGGATTTTCAGCTTACCTCTTGCCAATATCTGGATTTTGCATCAATAATGTCTTTAAATAATCACTCTGCATCTTAAAAAGTCTATCAACAATCACAAATTCACACAACTTTGGAGATAATGTCGTTTAAACAATTTATTCACCACGTACTAAATGCTTTCTTATGACACTTAAGACAGTTGTTTGCCCGCAGACGCCATATTGGGTCACGTGATTTGGAATGCCTAATAATTGAAAAACACAACAAAACTTCGATATCTATGGAGAAAAGTTTACTGTCGCTTCTTTTTTATAACTTCATTGTCACAGATATCAGTGCATTTTCTCTGGGTGTAAAATTTAATTCAGAATCTGGTGAATATAAATAATAAGAATTTTATATTCAAGCACCATACTAATTGTAATTTTTTATCATCATTCCTTTTATTGTAAACTGATATTATAAATATATAATCTATTATCATTGTATTGGTTTTTAGACTCACCCTATCTTACATATAGTGCTACATAAAAACATACCTACACAATTTCGATAACAATATAGAAAATAGGAATCATTTGGTTGAATAATAGCTCATTATTTTTAATAATGGATGGTACCTATCCCAAAAACAGAAGCTAAAACTTATAGTTATATATCTTCAACAATATTTGTTAAGCTGTTGAATTAACTTAAACAATTCATAAATTGTGTTAAACGATTAAAACTTTGTCGAAACTAGTCATAAAAATAAACAATTATTATTTGAGATTCTTTGGTTTCACTTTTTTGCGTGTAGTTAACATTTAATTTACATTTTTTGAACAATTTTCTCAGTGTAACTTGATCCGTTATCTGTCAACGTCAGTTTGAAGGTCACGAAATCTTGACCCCAAAACATCAAAGGATTTACGACGGCTTTCATTTCTTGTTTGGCTGGTGTATTCTGTGATTATTAATTGGCTGGTTGTCAAATTTTTTCGTGGTGTCGGATAGGGACCAAAAATTTTTCAAAAACTGATTCATCTTGACACCAGTAGCTGAAACGCTACCGAAACGTCGTAATAAAAATATAAAAACCTAATATTATGGTTTGATTCTCAGAAAATAAGAAAACAGAATAAGTAATGCCACAAGGAACATACAGAAGATTTGGATATCTTTAACTCGGAAAGGGTGATATTTATGGAACTTTGTAGGACATTTTGGGGGCCGGAGCCCTTTTGCGGTATCAGCTTCAATGTAATATTGAGAGAAATAGGCAAAGCCGGAAAAGAGATAAGATCTGACCATTGGAAAAATCGAGTAGGACCTGTTGAGATCAAATTAATCATGAGTCCAAGTGAAACTGCACTGAGAGATTTGATATGGATCCTAACGGGACATTGTCGCATGAACGGACACCTGAAAAAGCTCAAAATAGTCGAGTAGATTCAGTGGCATGGAAGAAGAAACCTTCATCCACATACTTGTGAATTCCACAGCAATTCAGAAACCTGGGGCCCAATACCTTGGAGAACGTTTTTAACTCCGGTCATTAAACAAACAGCATCTGAATCGATTCTCTCATTACGAACTAAAACAATTGTTCAAACAAACGCACCAATATGCCCTGCACTAGTAGTGAATGAAGAATTTAAAGGAACTCACCTTTATGAATTGGAAAATCTTCGACCAACTTTTTGCTTTTAATAGAAGTCGATCCCGTGATGATGTTGTGCATCGCCATACCTCTTCTCCTCCTACTCCGGTACGCTACCACCGACAACACGACACAAAACAGTACCACGCCGGTACATACGCCCAGTACCATTTCCAAATAATGATACCTATTTTTGTTTTTCTCACCGCGAACGGCACTGAACAACACTGACAATAACGGCGAATTCGCACCATCTTCTTCGGGTATATTCAAATCCGTTTCTTCGGTAGATACTTTTTGCGCTCGACCCGTATCCAAATCCATCATTTCGGATTTGAGATTTTCAACTCCCGGTATACGCGACACCAATTCAACTTGGATATGATAAATTGTATCGGGCCAGAGGGAAAGTGTCACGCAAGTGGAATCTGTGAATAGATTCCCCTTCAGACCGCCTCCGTCCACTTCCCAAGTTACCAAGTACACTCCGTGATTCGCTTTCGGTTCCCAGGCGATTTCGCCGATAACCAAAACTTTCTGGTGGATAAGCGATATTTCTCTAAGGATCCAAGCTGTTTCCGGTGTTGTTTTGCTGGTTGTCGCCTTTATTTCGGTATTGATGGTTTTTTTCTTTTTCTTACTTTCGCGAACGTAAGCTTCGTCGGGACTGTATATTGTCACTAATCCTTGGGGATCCACGACAAGGACTCTCAGCATAGCGTCTCCTCTGTCTGAATTAACGGGCACTCGAGTGGTATGATCGAGTGTTTGTATAATTTGCCGCCAAGGTCCGTTTTGAGCCTTCCTCATTACGACGTAAACTAGAGGAGTGTTGGTGTCCACTGAAGATGGTCGTGGCCATCTCGCTAGAGCTCCCGCAACTCTTATTACGCCTTCGCCTTTGGTATGGATTACGGGTTCTGTTTGATGAGTACGAGCTGCCGCCATTGCGTGGAATCGGCAAGCTTCTTGACAGCCAGGAAACTGGAATGAAGAAAAAATTATTAGAATGTGAAAGGGTTAAAAAATGCGAATATTTTAATGATTGTTACTAATACTAAGGCGTAGTATAATTTTTTCATCAAGAGAAGAGTGTTTGGTTGGAAACAGCTTTTTTTCGACTGAAAAATCCTTTGCTGTAATAAACACAAAAAAAATTATTCAATATTTTGTATTAAATATGGGTACCTGAAGCTCGATTTAACATTAAAATTATTGGCAAACGGCATCTGTTGTTTAATAATGGAAGGTGGAGTTAAATTTGATGGGAATTTAGATTTTCAACCGCCAAATTGATGCATATCAATATTTTCCTACCATAATTGAATTAAATTCAATGTTGGAACAATTTACAGGGTGTTTTGGTTTTGGAATCTTTCAATAATCGAATAGTCAGTGTCTTTGTCAATATCTGTATGATATGGGAATTATTTATGTTTAAAAAAAATCGGTTTTCATGGTTATCATTATCAAATCTTGATTTATCGAACATTTTTCACACGAAAAAGATTATTAAAAGTTGTATTATGGCATAGGAGGATGATAAGAAGTAACTGTAGGACACAGGAAGATAATGGAAAGGGGCCATAGATTGCAGGAAAATGAGAAGTGATAGTAAGGCACAGCAAAATGTCAAAAAGTGATAGTAGACAACGTAAAAATGACAAATAATAGTAATGCCTAAAAAATAACAATACATACAAATTAAAAGAAGTCACACTTGTAAACGGGAAACTGGCAAAATATAATAGTAGCGTTAAGAAAATGGTAATAATTGATAGTTAATCATAGAAAAATGATACTTAAGTGACAGTGATGCACAGAAAAATGACAACATGTGATAGTCAGGCACAGAAGAATGAAACAAGTTATAGTGAGTTACGAAAAAGGCTAAGAAGTGACAAAAACTATAATAAGGAACAGTAGACACGAAAAAATTATAAAAAGTCTAAATAGGACATAGGAAAATGATAGTAGTGCTTGAAATAATAGAGAATATAAGGATGAATGAGAGACGAAGACAGTGAACCACTGTAAAATGGAAGGTGATAATGAGGTACAAGAAAATAAGGATTAGGAGAAGTAGACATTGGAAAATTATAAGAAGTGGCAGTAGTGGATAGAAAATTGACAGTATATAACAGTAGCATTCAAAACATAATGAGAAATGAGAGTATAATACAGAAAAATGATACGTGATAGCAAAACACAAGCAAATGACAATGACTGGAAGTAGCGGTAGAAAAATTATGAAAAGTGACAGTAGGACACAGGAAACTGACGAGATGTAAGAGAAGAGAAGATGAAGAGACCGAAAGTAGGTCACAAGAAAAAGAGATTGAGCACAATGACGGTAGAGCACAAGTTGACAAGTTATAGAAAGAAATGGGAAAACGAAAAAATAAATAGACACAATAAAAAATTATAAGTGACAGCATGAGATACAGTAAGATTATAAAAAGTTACAATTAGACACAAGAAAATGATGTGAGTGACACTAGAATCCCGAAAACTGTCAAGATGTAACATTAGCGTGAAGGAAATTACGACAGCTGAGGCAGACTTGTAGTAGTTTATTATTATAATAATATAATAAAACAAGGTGTTTTCAAAGTAATGCAACAAAATACAGCCACTTTCATAATTGCCAACATGCAAATTTTCACTAACTTGCTTATGAATGCTCGTTTTTTTTTTCGAATAAAATTGTCATCTTTGGTCGACTAAAATGTTTATTAATTATACCCATTACACCAGTTTGTAATGACACCACTCATCATCAATCGACTGAAGGTGAGTGCAAACGGGATATTTTGTATGTAAACGTGTGTAAATTTTATCCAGACAGATTAAATCCTCGGAATAAGGAATATTAAGTGAATTACGCTTCTTAAATTGTATGCTGTAATTAAACCGTTCGGTTTAAGTGGCAGCACGAAAAAAAACGGTATTTTATTAAACAGAAATTATGAAGAAACCTGATACGAAAACTAAATTGACCGCCAAACCAAACTATATCATAGAGGTGATAGAAAAAAATTATTCGCCCGGTACAGAATACAACCTGGCTTTTATTTACCTGTTAAATACTTTACATGAACTTACAAACGACATGTACAACACATTTACCAACGTAACTAAAGAATCACTGCACGAAGTGACAACTTATACCTAAGTTAGAGCCATTGTATACAAAAATAAATTATTTTCTTGAAATTTCATTCAACAAATTTTGTCTTGACTTCCTGTTTTGCAACTCTACGACTATTTTTCAAGTATTGCATCGACAAAGTATATAATACTTGATGGATGTCAAAGAATATCAAATGTCAAAATTAACTGTCATGTTTAGTTAACTTAATGTCAAAGTTTCAGACCGTTTTGTTTAAAGCTATACTTTGACTGAATTCCAGAAATTGATGAGCCAGGAATTATACGCAACATTTTGTACAATTTTCGAGGATTGTCGCAACCGAGGTCTCAACAAAAATGCTGTGGCGAATTGTTTTCCGTTTTCGGCAATACAGCACTACATTAGACAGACAGATGACAGACGACAAGTGATAGACAGTTGACAGATGACAAGTGACAGACAGATAACAGGAGGCATCTCAAACCTGGATTTACCCTTATGAACTCGAAAATGAACATCAGTCTGCTGTTTGGATGGTCGAAAGCTTGGTTTGTTAGACCTTTACAGGACGTGAAGCAGACTTACGTTCAATTTTCGCATATACATTAAGCGCATTTGTTGAAAACTGCTATTTGATCGTGAGATGCCTGGATACTTAAAGTAAGGTTCATTTCACGTAATTTTTTTAAATTACTGAGTTTCTATGTAAACTCTACTCCTAGTAATATGATTACTGTTAATGTATTTTTAATCATTTCACTCTACGTAATCACTTTCGACGATCCAATTTGTCTCATCCTGTATACCTGACCAATGTACATTGAAACAAACAGTCTATGTTTAATTTAATCATGTTAATTACGATGTCGAATCCTGTGGGGAAATCCTTCTCTTCCCTTGTACGCGTATAACATGACATTAACGTCAAACGGGGTCGTTTATTAACCGACCTTTTTTTTGTTCGTTTCAAGTACACTCGCAATTATTATTTAAATTGGACTAATAAAGAGCATCAATGTAATCGCTATTATTAATGTGCAATTGAAGTATTATACAGGAACAAACTAATAATTTGTACAAGAAATCTTTTTGTTTTTGAAATTATTCGAATATCAGTCGACCAATTTATTTTAGCTTTTGAGCAACCGCAAAAATACAACCGGTTTGTTTGGTTGGTTATATCGTGCAGATATCCCAACCCCGCTTAACTTAGAAGTGTTATTCAATGTCTTCGTGGCATATAGCCAGAGGAGTAGTTGTTACTTCTTAATAAACGGTTTGTTCTTTGAAAAGTAGTTTTCAAAAACTTTGTTAGGTATTATAATAATATTTAACATTTGAAATCTACTGATAACATGTTTTACTAAAATGACAATTTTTCACAGGAGTCCAATCCTTATCTAACAACAACAAGATTATTTTTAACAGTACATCCAAATTGGGAGAAAGGAATATGGTACAAAAATTCACCATTGGGAATTAATACAATTTCAAAGTGGACGAAAATATCGGCAGAATCAATTGGTATAGACACAAAAAAATAAAAATAACCAATCATTCACATGGAGCTTCTGCAATATCTGCATTAGCAAAAGAAGGAGTTGGTGAACAAGAAGTAATTGAGCTTACAGGACATTCTTCTGCCAATTCTTTGAAACCATATTTACAATTAAATGAAGAACACCATTTCCAACTTATAGAGAACCTTCGAGAACATAAAAATAAAGAGAAAGAATCCTCAGTTTCTAACTTAAATTCATCACATGTTATGATGCGAAAGAATCCCCAAAATAATGCTACAACGTACAATTATAATAATTGTACTTTTTACATTTTTTTATTAATTTTATTATTTTTTTGGCTTTGTATAATTGAAGTTTGCAATAAATAAAACGTTAAAACATATGATTTTTTAGTTTTTCTCTCGTGAAAGAGTCATGTCGAATACCACTCAATTAAAAATGTTGTAAGGTAAAATTTTTCGATTGTCGTATTCAAGTTTGTTGCTTTTAGGTAATTTTGCTCATGACATTTAATCCAAAACCACTCGCCTGACGGCTCGTCTCTTTGTTAAAAATGTCATTCGCATTTTGCCGACAAAATTTTCACTCTCGTGGTATTATTATGACAATCAAATATTACTGGAAACTACAACCAGGCGAAAACAGAGAAATTAATGAAAAGTAAGACTGCACTAAACATTTTGGAAGGTGTCCTGACAGGTACCTCGAAAATATCGAATTAGTAAAGCAAAAATGTAGATTCTGTAGAATGGAAAAAAGAAACCTCAATCCACATACGTGAGGAATGCCAAGGAATAATGTAAATGCTAGACAGTCCGAAGCCACAACCAATCTATGATTGAACCAGTATTAGCTTAGGTCCACCTAAAATTGCAGTCCAAAACCCGTAGGTTGATCCTTTCATTCTTCAATTTTAATTTGTAATTTTCTATCATATTTTAATTAAGGCGTAATTCAGTTGCTTCAGAAACATAATAAAAACCGCAAAACCATCTGAAAATAACGTAATTAATGATGTATGGAAAAATTCGTAATTCTCGTATAGAAAATAAACTTTTGATGAAGTTTACCCCATTTCTCCTCCCAATCTACAATCTTGTTCAGAAATCTAGGCAATTAATATTCGTCAGACCTTATTAATCAAACGCCTCATATTTAAAATTATACATTTCTGAATAAGCGAATTAGTAACTCAAGTTAGACAGATCCAATTTTACAACTTAACTATCAATATCCAAACTTCCCCATCGAATTTCCTTCCACACATTCAAACGCTCTTCACCAGTGCAGTGCAACATGGGATATATATTATGAAATATTATTATTGATAGAATAGGAGAAAATCAGTGTGAATAATTGAAAGGAAGCTCTAAGTACAACAGATTAAATACATACAATAAAATATAACATAGAAAATGCCAATCAGTATAATAAAGTAAATTCATTGGCCTTCTTGGTGTGCGTCATCGTTTGTGACGTATATCCGGGTTTTGGGAATGTCGTTTATTTTAGTAGCTATTTTGACACAGACTCGTTGATTTTTACTCTTACTCTATTTATGATACATTTCGATTTTTTTTTATTTTTTAGCTAATAACAGATTATAAAATTTATTAAAAACAGTGGATTTCTTGGTCCATATCTAAACCATGCCGAAGTAGTCGCATGCAGGGTATGGGTGCGAGAAAAACGCTATCTAAAGAGTCTGAGCAGTACTTAATTTTAGGATTTATTAAGAATTGTAATTCTGTAACGATCTTAAAAAATGGTCTGAGATGATTTTTCGCTATGTTGACTCGTTTAGAAGTTATTCGAGGTTAAAGTCCAACCTTAAGGGTGGGTATTATAAAACTATTTTGACATATAACTAAAATTCAACTTGTAAAATGACGTCACATGTTATAGATAACTTCAAAATGGCGGAATTAACTTAGTCGGGTGGAAGAGGAATCGATTAAAGTTAACTTTATGGAAAAACCAGGTTTTCGTGATTTGTTCTGTCGGTTCTGTCAACAATTTGGCATTTATATCCTTAATTAATTATATTGTGAATATTCTGATTGCTTTTACTTTGTTTTTTCGAATTTTGCAATGTTAACAAACGATATCCAAGATATTTAACCGATGATGAAGAAGATGCTATGAATATTGTTGAAATAACAAATACACCAAACAGACATATCAAAACTAAAATCAACCTGCCAAAACTCTAGGCCATAGAGAATATTTCTCTATGCTCCAGGTTATTCTTCTTTATATTTTTCTCCTTTTTTTTTGAAAATGAAACTTTTATAAGACTGACATTTTAAAACTTGACTGTTAAATTCAAAGAACTTCAAGACATGTTTATAATAACGGATAACTTTGAATATTTCTTATAATTTATCACCTAATCAACATATTATTCAAGTCTTCTTGTAGACAATACATGGTATAGGAAAAAAATTAACAATAATAAAAAATACGCATGATAATTAACGTTATTAATCGAAATATTGTTCCGCAAATTACTACTCGTTACGCACTCTGTCACGCCAAATCCGCCAAAAAAAACGTAAATTTCACGAATTTGGTATGACGAATATGACAAGGTACATTTTTAAAATTTGAAAAAGCTGTGGTACAAGATGAAAATTTTTTTTTTCGAGAAATATGATTTTCGGTCAATTTTTGACTTTAAATTGCTGATAATTCGAGAACAAAGTATTTTTCGAAAAAATACCAAGAGTCAAAAGATGTCTATAAATATACTACCGATCACAAGTTATACTTGCACCATAAGAATACTATAGTTTGCTTTTGGTATCTGACGACAATACCTTTCTCATCAAAACCCGCATCGGTAGTGTGAAGGGTGTCAGTAAAGTGTAGATAGATGTTACGAACTCAATGATTCAGAAGCCGGTTCTGTCGCAAACTATGAATGCGTCCTTTCTAAAAAGGTTCTTTCGCAGGTAATATTCAGACTGTTCTCGAAGCGTACCATACATCAGCTTATTCACGAATGTTCTCGAATTATAAAGTATACGCAGAGGTGGTATATTCAAGAAGGTTCTGGAGTTACGAAGGACTATATATACGCGGGTTTTTAAGTGAGTCGGGGAGTTGTTCAGTATACAGTGAACCGGTAAACAGTTTCAGAATACAGTAAGTGAACAGATGGTGAATATAAAAGATAAATTAGGACAATAAATTAGTAGACATTAAGTAGTGTGTATATAAATTAAGTTTATTATAGTGTGTAATTGTTTCTTCAATAAATCTATAGAAATTAGCCATAGTGCGCATATAATTTTATCCCACGGTAAAAACAGTTCAAATAAATAAAAAAAAACATTACAATAAGTTGTGTACAGTATCGAATATTGCCAAAGCTTCCATTATTCCAAATTTAGTTATGATTCTCGTTTTTTTTTTTGGTTGCTTTGTTGCTATAAGTTTTCAATGTTCACAAAATGCAGCAAGTTTTTTTTTAAACACAAATTTACTGTAAAATAGTAAAAACCCATTATCAGTGAAGAATAAGAATTTCAAATTACTTTTACCAGATAAATCGATCAAGTTTAATCGGTTGTGCGCCTTCAGATTTTGACCGTTAAAAATTATTAGTTATATAATCTCGCTCTTGCATTGATAAACGTTTGAGTGTTACGCTTCTGGCATATTGGGAGCATCCAAGAATTATATTATCGCCTTCGGCAGATTAGATCCACAGCAAACGTGGTTGCATAGACGAACGAGTCTCCCGCAGACAAATCTACTCTTCTGGGTCTGCTCTCTACAGATACGAAAATTCTATTCAAAGATCAATTAAACTAGTAGATTGTTCAGTCGAGAAGAAATACGGAATTTCCGATCAAATTCGTATTGTGAATTTTTTGGTACACATTCCGGAGAACAATAGAAAAGAAAATCTACGTGTACCCTACGACAGAATTTTGAATTTGATGAGCAAATGAATATACAGAGCATTTCGATGAAAACTATACATCCCACATAATTCTGAAGGCGTCACAAGGAACCCATAACATCTTTGGAAGAATGTTTTTCAAATTTTGACATATAAAGTGACAGTTTATAAAACTCGTTGTCGTTATGAATCATCTTACTTTTCTTTACCAGTTACGAAAAGTGAAATATTTCCTAACTTCGCCACCAATTTATAAAACTTACATCTCCAATTTTACTAGGCACGTTTCAAGTACTTCATATTTGAATTCAAATAATCACATATCCTATTAAAAATTAGAAAAAATATTGTGTGAAACACGTTGGGAAACACTATTTTTCGTGATTAGCGTTATTTTAGAAATCCGCTCGTTACGAAAAATTGTGCTTCCCCCAATTGGTTGCACAAATAACTATTTTCTTTTACCAATTAGTATTTGAAAAAAAAAATGTTGATAGACAAAATCGAATGAAACAATTATAAGCAGGTCTGCAAATTAATAGTTGAGGCGTAGCCAAGACTATCAAGCTGGTAAGACAATAACAGTTAATCGCCGAGGTGCATATTACATTTTTTCGTCAATCTTTGCAAAATATAACTAATTTCTGAATGAGAAATATTATATTTTTGAAGAAAAACATTTTTCATTCGTATTCTCTTTTCGGCCGCTGAGCAAAAGATCAGTTTCATCTATTACCATCTATTTTTGATTATTATGCACAAGTAAAGTCTAGCTTATATCCTAAATAATTGAGTTGGCAACAGCAAATAACAGTTTTCTTCACAAGTAGCCGTAGTAACCGCTGTAAGAATATTTTTTCAACCTCCCCATACCTATATAAATCTATAAAATTTCGAAATAGGAAACATCGGCATTTAGACACAGGAAATATTCACACTCCTAAATAGTCACAGCCTATGTTTATGTTAACAACATTAAAGATACGGAGATATCAAATTACCTAAGTGAGCTTTGATAAAATCTCAAAGAACTAGGAAGACATAAGAAAAAGAATATTATAGTAAAAATCTTATACTGCGTGTAGTTATGAAATTAATTTTCATCCGTAATTTAAACTTAGTGACCAAGGGTATTTTTTGTGGGTGGCTGTTAGGGTGAGTTTTATCACTGAACAATCAAGTTATACCCATTAGCATTTGCTTTATTTCACAATCAAGTAATTTCTTTGAATGAATTAAATATAATCATCAATTGATATTTTACAGTCAATTTGATCAATTCTAATTTCTAATGTTTACAGGGTTGTATTATTCGAGAGAGTACTATATTTTCACCTACGATGTGTAATGAAAAATGGAAGTGATTAGTAATGTTATATTGTTTTCTTTTGCCTAGTACATTGCGGTATTCATTGAGAATTGTGTAGAACACAAGCTTATCCTAAATTAAGTCAATCCTTGAAAAAAAAACTGTTTAAAACAACTGCAGAATGCATTTTCTATAACCTCCAATCAGCACACAGAGACTAAATTACTTATTTGGTACTAAATTATAATATTTTTCAATAAAAAAATGGAAAATTAGTTGTGTAACCTTAAAATACCAAGAAAGAAAAGTATTAGAATTAAGATTATCCTGACAATATGACATCGCAACTATATTTTGAAATTTCAAAGTAGATCATGGGTTAATTTATCGAGAAAGGAAGGGAAAATGGTTAAAGAAGGTACACAGTGTTGAAAAATGGCCGCGTACTATGTGTATGGAAAAAATCTTAACTTACTATAGAACCAAACAAAATTTCAATGTCAAAATATCTTATTACTCAACATATTCTCCTCTTAATTGGATACATTTATTACAGCGAGCCTGCAACGTCTCTAGACCTTTCAAAAAAATGTTTCTTCTTGCTCTGCAAACCAGACCTCCACAGCTTTTATTACCTCCTCGTTGGAAGAAAATTTACGACCTTTTAAACTTTTTTTCAGTTGATGAAGGAGATGATAGTCGGACGGAGCCAAATCTGGTGAATAAGGGGGGTGTTCTAGTAATTCAAACAAAATCACGAATTTTTCGCATGGCAACATGAGATTTGTGTGCAGGGGAGTTGTCCTGAAAAACAAAACATCTTTGGATAGGTTTCCGCGTCTTTTCTCTTTAATTTTTTCCCGTAGAGTGGTCACAGTAATGTCAAATAGTAATCTCCGGTTATTGTTCTACCCTTATCCAAAAAATCAATCGTGATTACTCCATGGTTATCCCAAAAAACTGAAGCAAGAACTTTTCCAGCAGATTTTTGGGCACGAAACGTCTTAGGTCTTGGAGAGGACGAAGGACATTGATCACCAAGAGTATTAAGTATATCTTCGTAAATCTGCTTACCTCTTAACCCTTTTAAATACAGGTACTTGATGATGGCTCGATACTCCAATTTTTCGATATTCACAAGTTTCTTTTAATTTATTGCGGTTGGTTTACTTTTTTTACGTCCAACTTCACACTGACACTTCTAATGAGTTATTGTTCGTTGCTGTGGTAACGCAATATTTTGTTTATGCATGGAACTGGTCTAAGCTAACTAGATATCAATACATCCTAAAAAATTGCAAACTTTAAACACCAATAGCAAAGTAACTAGAAGCGTGCGCCAAAAACGGAGTGGTGTTTGGAGATCCTGAGGGTGTACTGTATACGTTCATAAAATTTTTATTTGTAAAATCCATAATGTTGTGTTGTATAAAATGAACTATTTATTTGTGCTTGTGATCAGTTTTCCAGGGGTCGTACTGTGGTTTGTACGGACTAGTGACTTTGTGGTTTTCACACTACTGTGGCACAAGAATGATTGTTTATTATTCTGTAGTTAGTGTTGTTGCCCTGTTGTTTATCGATCAATAGGGACACTGCGGTGAGTGTCGACGGAATGGAGAATTAATATTTGGTCAGTTCTTTCTTATGGAAGTTAAACCATCAAGTTGTTGACATGAATCAACTGGTGTTTTCTAGTCAAATATTACTGAGAGAGATAATAATTTATTCACCAATGTCAATTTTACTTTCTTTGAGTTGAAAATACTTTTGGCAGGCTTGATTGCTCATCCGTTTCTTTTCAATTTCAGGTACGACATCTCATATCTGCCTCTCGCCTGATACGTAAGTATTTTATTAATTTCATTTTACATTATTAATATTGTAGTTACATTTTATGAATATTATATTCTTTTTTGATTATAAATTATATTAATTGTTTTATCTTTTACACCACAGCGGACAAAAATTAAATGATGTCCAAAATGGACCATTTTTCCTATGGAAATTAGTGAGTAGAATGTCATTTTTTGTATAGGTATACGAAAAACAAATAAAAGCCTTAACTTATAATAATTATTAATATATTATTGATGAACAAAAATCTATTTACAAATAATTATCACATAATCAGCACTAGCTTTTTTTAGTTAAAAGTGGCAATATTCCTTCACAGCTTCTCAAATGTGCCAAACACATACAAACCAACCTAATCTCAAAATTTCTTTTTCTGACAGCGAAATAAATTATAATTCATAAAAAACTATTAATTACCATTAGGTCAGATAAGCATTGTCACTCATTGATCTTTGTATTACTGGTATCTCACCGAATTCCTCTGGTAAGTACTACAATTAGGAGCAAATAATGAATGTTCGAATAATATCAATTGACAGTCATATTACATAATTTCATTTATCTGGCGTATGTTTCGTTGAAATGTCGTTCCACATTTCTCGAGATTGTTTATTTGAGCATTACAAGTGTTTATTTTATTTAACAGATATCGAGAAATGGGTCATTCACTCTTGAAACGAGAAGAATAAAAGATATGTTTTCAATGAATGGAAACCATTATAATAATTTTAATCTCAATAATTACGTCTATAAATTTTTTATTTGCTTGATTACCAGTATTATGGAAAAATCCAGAAACAGATCGATTTTTAATTTTAATTCACTATTTTTTTAAGAACAATCTACAGGGTGAGAGGGAGTGATGGCGTCTACAAAAGATTTTTAAATTAAATCCCCCTTTTCCCCAGCTTACGAATTTTATGAAATATGTGCATACCTTTCGTGGAGTTCGTAACCTATCGCCAACACCAATCATCATCAAAATTTCAATTCTCTCACTCTCAATTTCAATTTTAATAAGACGGAATTGTGCTTGGATCTTGGATCTTTAAAACACTTTTAAACATGAAATCAAACATATTGCGAGAAATACTTTTTTACGTTTATACTAGCGGCTAGTATTACTTATGGAAGAGGATAAATGCGAGGGATGTTTTCAAATTTTCTTCGTAGATGATTGGTTTTCGGAAACAAAGGGATAAATGCATCAATCATCAGTAACAGCTCCTTGATCTTGCAAAGGAATTTTTATTACATGACCCGCTTTGGACTCATCGAATCATATCACTGTTTATTTAGCCCATAATGAATTTTTAGCTAACTTTATGAATCCACAGTAGATAAATATTTGTAATTTATTGTTAGATGCAGATAGATTTGTACGCATTTCGAATTAAATATAAAAAAAGTGCGGGGAAAGCATTTTAAAAGGCTACTTAAGATTATTTACCGACTACATATATTCTTATCTTTATTACTACAAGTATTTTAAAATAAGTACAGTTTTAGTACAATAAAAATTGCATTATCTCATAAAACTTTCAGTTTTGTTGACATATGTACGAAATGTCCTGAACATCGCAAATAAAATGAAAAATAAAACAAATATTAAACTTCTAAGTAACAATCTTCTGGATATGTATAAAATTGTTTGCTTTTTCCTTGTAATTTACGAGTATAATTGCGAGAAAAACAATCTGATATTTTAAAATGATTAACGAAATCATTAGGTCAGTTTGTTGACTCAATACGCACTTTGCCAGAAAGATTCAAGAAAATAAACACTCGAGATACTTTTTGAGGATGTAAAAATTTTGACAAAGTGATTTTAATTTAAATTTAAAATAAAGATTGGGCCAGTCTCTGAATTCAGCAGAGTTTAGAGAAGAGTAACTACGAAAAATTATCTACTTTATTGACAGATTCCTACAAATAAACTGTGTGTTTTAGTAAAACGTTTTATCAATAGATAGACCGATCACTAACAAACAAGGTCACTAAAAACGCATCTATAACACGGATTTGACATTCGTAAAAAGTCACATCTCACTTATCTTTTCTTTCGTCACATCAAGTGTATGTTTTGTAATTATTTATATTTAATATTCCGTGATATTTTTCTCGTTCTGTGTCATTTGATTTTTCAATGACACATCCATGCACTGTCTGTCATTTTGTGATTATTATGTTTTTTTTCTGCAGTCGTAGAAAAAGTACAGTAAGCACCTAGTGTCAAAAACATCTTCAATCACTCGTTTCATAAGAAAACTCGTGAGTAAAGTAACGTTTTTGACACTTGGTACTTAATATACTATTATATGACCTCTTTTACTAGGATTTTTGTCATGAGCTCACTATTTTGATGCTCTATTGCTTGGCCTAAAGCCCTAAAGTGTCGCTTTCAACGTTACTGCATAAACAATTTGAAAATTTACGTATTGATGTATAATTTTGTTTGTTCGCACAACACAAATTGCATACTGGCCTACAATGAAAATGTCGAAATAAAATCAATATAATTCAAATACCTCCACCACTTGATATATCCTGGCATCTCATCGCATGACAATTCCTCATTATATACATCCAGTGTGAATGCTCTATTATATGCAAAGCTATACAATGTGCGCATTATATCCCTGTTAAATTCGACCAGTAACGAATTTCCAACGTTGGTACAACATTCCGATTCAAATTAAATATTCGGAGTGACTAAGCGACTTATTCGAATGTTATTTAGAGAAAAACAAGTTTTGTTATTTAAATATATATATTTTAATGAGCAGAGTAGATTATGTGACCATTTTTTTTCGTCCGTTTTTTAAAAGAAAAACTTTCAAGTATCTCAATAATAGTATATTATTAAACGAGCAATTTATGATAGCCATAATTCACGATGGGTGACGTTTGCGTCACGAGCCGCAGGCGAGGGGCGCAAGTCACCCAAGTGAATTATGGCCATAAATTGCGAGTAGAATACTATACTTTGTCCACGACACTTAATTTATTTATTAATAAATAAAAGTCAGTAGCGATTTGGCATATTACTAACCTCAAAATGTTGTGGCAGCTACTTCAAATAATTTGACATATATAGAGATGGGCGATACTGTAGTAAGTATCAATACAACGTACCGTTATAAATATATTGTTTTGAAATACTTAATATTAGAAAATATTGTTATGAAAAGTATCAATACTAAAAATTACAATATTTTATAGATACGATATATGTCAGAAACAAATTTCCTGAACAAAATACACAGATTTAATAGTTTATTCCATATTGTACCCCCATCTCTAGTCGTGAATTTTGAACCATAATACACTACAGTGTATTATGAACCATAATTCACGACAGTTGATATATGGGTACCATATACCTTTAGTTAGGAGGTTAAATATTGACTTATTATTAGGTGGTCGTGGACAAAATGTTTTAAAGTAGTTGCAGCCATTTTTAATCCAATTAAAATATTTGGAAGCTTGTAATATGCAGAAATATCAAGGGGAAGAGTTTCAAAAAAAATAAATTCAGTTTAAAAACTCAAATAAACTGACAAGGACTGTTATTGAACTAATTTGTTACATAATTTGAATAATATATTAGGTAGCACTGAAAATAAATGTTTACCAAATGTTATGTTTTCTTTGATTTCAAAAAAGGAGCTTCATATGAAACTCAACAGAAAGGAAGAAGCCCTGAGTGTACAGGCATTTGTGAAATAAAAAATATAAAGATAATTCAAAGAATTTTCATTACATTGAGAATAACGTTTGTAGAAGTTGAATAGTTCCCTCATGGAGACTATACATACAGGGTGATTCATAAGTAATGGGCCAAATTGTAAATCTACGTTCAGAAGGCCAAAATAATAATATTTTCATTAACAATAATGGGTCTTAGTACAGGATGTTGAAGCGAAAAAATTTAAATAGATTTTTGTTAATAGATCAGCGACTTTTCTACATAATGACTTGAAAACTGGGTATGAGCTAGTTTTTGTAAGGGTAAACAAGAATGTGTAAGAGGAATTGAGTTAACTCGTAGATGTCGCCACATGCGCCATATGAATTAGATGAAATCAGCTACAAATTTTTTATCGCTCATTATTTTACGACTTACTTATTTAATTTGCATAGCCTCATCATTTCTGTAGAAAAAAGCTATACTTCTTTGATCTTCAGAATATTAACGATTTTCGAGATATTTCAATTTTACTAATTCACTACACTACATTTCACGGTGATCGACGTAACATTAATCTGTTAAGACACAAGCATGCCAATAAATGTGTTTTATTACGTAATTTTTGTACGGTTTCATTTTTTAATATTATTACCAATTATCAATTACGGTTAGGTAAATGTCAACATTCCATGGCATGCTTGTGTCTTACCAGATTAATGCTACGTCGACCACCGTGAAATGTAGTGTAGTGAATTAGTAAAATTCAAGTATCGCGAAAATCGTTAATATTTTGAAGATCAAAGAAGTATAGCTTTTTTCTACAGAAATGATGAGGCTATCCAAATTAAATAAGTAAGTCGTAAAATAATTAGTGATAAAAAATTTGTAGCTGATTTCATCTAATTAATATGGCGCATGTGGCGACATCTTCGAGTTAACTAAAATCTTCTCACACATTCTTGTTTACCCTTACAAAAACTAGTTCATACCCAATTTTCAAGTCATTATGTAGAAAAGTAGCTGATCTATTAACAAAAATCTATTTTATTTTTTCTGCTTTAACATCCTGTACCTCAGTAAGGAGCAGACTAAGATCCATTATTGTTAATGAAAATATTATCATTTTGGCCTTCTGAACATAGATTTACAATTTGGCCCATTACTTATGAATCACCCTGTATAATGAGATCGAACTCCATGTACCTTCATCAATTTCTGCACACGATAGAGGGCGCCAGTTTAAACCCCGTACTTTGACAGTCAATTATGAAGCTTGAGTTAATGTTGTTTTTTGACAGTTCTCGGTTCACGTGTGCGGTAAGTGAGGCTAGGAAAGAGAAATGAAACATTTTTTGTTTAAGGGTTATTTTGTTTTGTCCTCTTTTTCAAAAATATGGAAAATTGTGATCGTTTGGTGGTGAAATAATTAGCTGAATGTATTCATGTTTTCACGTGATGGAAAATACAAATATCTACTATCATGTTTTCGGTTGGTACCTATAGGACACTTGGGTCTAGCATACTTACAAGTGGAGTCTATAATTTTAATTTAACATAATACCTAATTATTTCCTACTTTATTCATCTGAATATTTTTGATTACTCAAAAAACTCTAGTTTTCCCAAATTAAATTCAATTCGCGTCTTCGTTTTAAATAATCTGCATCACCAACTACTATTGTCATAACTTTCAACAACGAACACCCTGCTCATTTTAAATAATTTCAGCATTTCTAGTTCTTACTTTGAATTTTTGTCGTCATGACTACTGTCATATAAAAAGTAAGGTTATTGTTGATACAGTTTTAAATGGGTCCAGGAGAAGCAGTGCGCGACGCTGCGGTGAAAAAACAAACTACTCAGGACAGATTTTGTCAATTTTCCCATATGAGTTAGTTCTCCTTATCTAATCTCCATGAGTTCATTTCTACATAGTAATCAAATCCTTCAATTCCCACGGGTTAATTTACACGTAATTTCAGTTAACATTGTTCAAAATAATTCAACGGACCTATATTAAATCCAGGATTTACCGTAACAAGTAATCCGAATTCACTTGAATTCGTAATTATAGTCACTCCCTTTCTGATATTCACGCCTTTCAATCAGTTCAAATTCTCACCGAAGCCGTTTCAATATGTTACAGGTGATTAAAATAAATAAAATACTTACACATATTTCTTTCTCCTCGCACATGGCTCCCCATACTTGGAAATTTGATTGTAACAGCTCGCAGTTTTCCCAGCACTGAAACAAAAATACAGAATTATTTAAAGAATTCATCAGGATTAAAAAGGATTGTTTTAAGTTACTTTTTTATGGCAAATCTTTTTTCAGTTCAAAGCTTTGCGTTTGCTGCAACTGCATGGAATCTTTCATTTTTTTTTTAAATGAAATCACAGATTTGGACAAATGTTTTCAACAATCTTCTCCGAATGTTTCAGATGCATCGATGTTTCATAAATTAATACCTGTTTCATATTCCAACCATAAGTACTTGGTAGTTATTGAAACAAATACAAGAATTTTTTTTAAATTAATGATTAAAAAGTGATCTTGCAGACTTCATGAAATCATTGAATATCTTGAAAATTACAAATCTTTTTATATGTAAAGGTTTTTCGTTTTTCACCTGAAAACCATTGAGTAGTACAAAACTGAATGAAAATTGCTTCAAATGTCAGTGGCGTAAAAAATGGGAGGAGGATAACATATTCTTCCAAATCTACACCACTGGAGCAAAAATTGAAAAATATTTTTCCATCAAAATATGCCCTTTTACATTTAAAAACAACCTGCCAAATGTCAAATCAATTTATCCATTCATTTTAAAGTTATCGAATTGAAACATTTAATTTTTTAAAACTTCAATACCCTGTATTTCGAAAAGTTAGTGTGCTGGACCCCTTAATCCTTACATAATTTTGTCCAATTTTACGAGACGAGTCTACATGGAAACGTTGTGTCATTTGAAAACACCCTGTATATTGCAAGTCTTTGGACATGCAGTATATATCATTTTATAACGAAGGACGTTCTATACAGTGCGGATAATAAGTATTGCCCTGGGGACATTCCTTTATTTAAGAAAAAGATGAAAAATCCTGGAACCCGTCAATTTTTATTTTTATCAAGGTGTTTTACAACAAACAGAAAATTTTCAAACTCTTTTTTCCGTTAACTTGACAGCTACCCCCTTAGATTTTTTAAATGAATGGGGGTCGTGTGATAATTCGTTGGAAATGGTGGTTAGAAAAGCAGCAACTCAAAAATGTGTGGTTTCAAAATTTCGGATGGAACAATAAATTAATAAATAAAATATTTAAAAAAATAATGTATGTATTACATTAATATATTTAGAAATAAAGGGACTGGACAAATTATCCTGAAAAATACTTGATATACTACAGAAGATGCTGAAAATGTTCTCCACTTACTTCCTGGCATAAGGTGATCCTTCGCTACCTCCCCAACCCTTTGTAGGGTCTAAATATCAATCCTATTACAATCTTTGATTATTCTTTGACGGACTTTAGCAAGTGTTGTCAAATGGTTCACATACACTTTGGATTTAAGGTAACCTCATAGATGAAAATCTAGATAAGTCAGATCTAGTGATCTGGGTGGCCATTTAATGAATTCACGATCATCTCAGATACAAATTATCTTGAAGATTTCGAACTTGCGCAGCATAATGACGTGGAGCTCCATTTTGCTTAAAACATAACCTTAAGTTAAAACAATAAGGCATGTCCACATGACGTCACAAACTATTTTGATAACAGCCCTGTGGTAAAACAATAAACAAAGCGATCAGAACACGTGGTTATGCCTGGCTGCATGAGGACTACACCAACTGTTGCGATGGAAGTGATCCTTGGTCTTCAGCCTCTTCACCATGTGATCTAGGCTGAGGCGGGGAGGGCTTTCCTGCGCTTGAAACGGCTGGGATACGTGCTAAGAGTGCAGACACGTCAAGAAGCTCCGGCTCCTGGAAGATATTCCAGTTCTGGCTCGAGCGGCTGATGAATGCCTGCGTAAGTACTACTTCGCTACCCCATACAGGGCCATGATCCGGGATAAAGTCCTGGGAAAAAGAGAGGAATACACAGCCTAATGGGACTGTCTGGTTCACAGATGGCTCATGCTCCGGTGATAGAGCAGGGGCTGGAATTTACTCCAGGAACCCAAGAACACAAGTTTGTGTACCATTGGATGATGGTGTATCTGCATATCAGGCCGAGATATATGCTATCTTGGAATGTGCGCAGATAAACCAAGACAGAGGTTATGTGGATCGACGCATAACCATAAACTCAGACAGTCGGGCAGCAATTAAAGCCCTGAGTGGGTATACAGGAATTCAGGACTTGCTAACGAATGTCGAGAACGACTTGCTAATCTTGCAAGGCGGAACGTGGTGCGGCTAGAATGGATTCCAGCCCACTCTGGTTTGGAAGGCAACGAGATGGCGGATGCACTGGCTGCAGAAGGGGCGGCAGCTCCTTTCTGCGGCCCGGGCCTGACCCTGGGCCTAGCAAAACAAAAAATACGCAAGGAGACGAAGAAGTGGCTGAGGAATCAGCACCTCGCTCATTGGAATGCTCTGCAGTGTCCTAGACAATCCAAACTTCTACTGAAGGGATGGACTGATGGACACGCTAGGGCAGCTACTGAAATACCAAGGAGTAGGCTAAGGAAGATAGCAGGACTCCTGACAGGGCACTGCTGTGTGAGGAAGCACCTCCACAACTTAGGAGTAGAGGAAAGTTCCCTATGTAGGGGTTGCGTCATGACTGACATGATTGACTGTTCTCTTAGAGTGTCCACACACTGGGCTGTACTACGCAGGCTAATCTTCGGAGTCCCTGTTATGGCCCCTGGAGACACAAGCAGACATCCACTGAAAAAGGTTGTGGCCTTTATGAAGGGCTCGGCTTCATGGATGTCTAGGTAGCAGGAATGGCACAATGAGCTCGCCAGTGGCCTCAGTGCCGGAACCTTGGCTTGAGTTTGTCCAGGACAAGGCTCGCCTGCACATTTAGTAGTAGTAGTAGTTCCTGGGGGGGAGGGTAAGACTTAATATCCGCACTGTATAGAACGTCTTTGAATCTTGAATATCGGACTGACCTAGGAGGGTAGGAGTGGATATCTACTCTATATAATCACTCACAGTTTTGCGGCATTGCATATTTCTGAAAAATAATAATAACTAAGGTCATTGTGGGGTATTTTAGTATACACCTTGTAATTATGCCTCAATTCGTTGAAAATAATTGGACGACCGGTATCTTACTGGAAACTGAAATGGTGATTCAGCTTTATATTCCAGTAATACTAAACTGAGTCAAAATTAATAAAAAATAACGACTGATAACAAAATTTATAGGTTAGAAATCTAGAATGCTATTTTGTTGTAAACTTCCGAATAAAATTATTCTATATCTATATTCAAATGAGTCAGACAGAACTGTCGCTGTATCCTCATCATCTTTCACTCAAGAAGTTGAACTCGTATAACCACCCGACGATGTATCCTTGACGATAAATAGAATTTTATTATTATGTCTCGGTTTTGTTAGGACACTATCAAACGAGATGATAAAGTTGAAACAAACGTTTATGATCACTTAACGTAGGCCAAGTAGTAAAGTCCTGGCTGCTGGAATTTTAAAATAATTTCAATAAAACAATGTCGACGATTTTATTATCCTAATGTTTCAGCAGCGAGGAAGAATTGAAACAGTAGTGGTTAGAATGGGATAAGATTCAAAGTTATCAGAGCCTACGTAATGTTTCTGCTATATGTATCCAGCAGATGGTCGACCGTTTTTAGCGTGGGCTTTGCAGAGTTTTTGTGTGAGCCAGGCGTGTGATTCGAATTGTTGGCTTTTAAGTGAAATAGTTCATGTGGAAAACAATTAAAATTGTTTGGGTAATGAATTATTATTGAACTGGATAAAAGATTATTTTTCAGGCTGCAAATATGGAAACTTGATGTATCAAATTAGATGGTTTTGCAGGGTGGGTATTTGGAAAATTGGAGGAGATATAAAAAGTAGAGAGATCTACGGAGAGCTGTTTGACGTTGTTGTCAATACAAAATTCAAAAACAGATGTTTTTCCTAGGGAAAAGGCTGATTAAATTAGGAGAATAGGCAAGCAGCACGTGAACTCTGTAACATAATAGAAAGGGAATGTTTGGACTTTCGAGTAGTGAATATTTGGCTAAAAGAAATAGAAACTGGTCTTTTTATCTGTTTTTATATAATACTTATCCCTATGGAGTACAACAAACAGTAGTTAGTTCAATAATATTACTTAAGCCTCGTTCACACGAGGCCAGTAGGTGTGCAGGTTTCTTGGAGCAGGTAACCTGCCCCGGGTGAACGACCACGCGGAGTAGACAACCTGACTCCCACCACTCGAAAACGGTACCTGCCACACAGCCTGCCTTGCACTGACGCCGTGTGGACAACTCATTGACGAGCAAGTGAGCGAATTGGTGACAAACAGTGGATGTTTGTTTATTGGTTAAATTTTTCATTTGTGTAATACTGTACCAATACTATGGCTCGACATTGGACCGAAGAGATGACAGTTAAGTTTTTAGAAGTTGACAAGGATTGGCCTTGCTTATATGGCACCTGTTTTTTGGACTGTACATTACGCAGTTCTGTTAACTGGACAGATGAACCACGGTATATCTCCTGTTAAGCCAATCTCTCACCCATAGTTTTTTCTTTTCCAGTTCTTCCAATAATATTTCACTAGATTCACTTACAAATTGCAGTATAAGATCTCGCGTCAATTCTTGTACGTCATCATAAGAAACACAGAAGATGGATGCACTTTCTGCCAGTTTCAATACAACTTACTTAAACACTGGCTCGCTCACAACTGACGTCGTGTGGACAGGGTCAACGGCAAGTCACCAGTACAGTTACTTGCCTCAGGTAACCTGCTCCAAGTAACCTGCCCACTTACTGGCCTCGTGCGGCTTGAGTGATGAAACAAATC
>CAJUYI010001653.1:0-10998 GCA_910591695.1 Galerucella pusilla
TAGAAGGGGGCTTGGAACACAAATCTACTTCAAAAACAAACAAACATTTGGAAAAACATATGAAATTGTTATTGTAGTCCATTTATTCTCAACTTTTTTAAGTTGAATGTTGAAGTATGAAAGGAATTTTAACATACACTGAATCTCCAATGTCATTTTGTAAACAGATCACTTGATTTATTTCATTATTTTTGATTGAATTGTGTTTATTCTTTGAAGGAAGCTATTACATAGTCATATTGTTTTCTTTGGTATACATTCAAAGCTAATGTGTAAGGCGGTTTGCTCCTCTATCAGGCTTTCAGCAGTTTAGGTGTGTGTTCCTCTTCTAACCAGTAGTCCCACTGCTCACACTAAGTAGTCATGATCCAATAAACAAACACCTGTTAAGGGAGACAGTGCACAGTGTACATAGCAAACACCCAACTCAGAACTTGTATAAACTGGTGGACTGCACAAAGGAACTTGGCTACAGAGTTATCGGAGACTGTTAGACGGGCTCGGAGAAATAAAAAAAACAAGATAGGATTGTTACCTTCAAAAACCATGAGGACATTTTCCACAAAACCCTGTACAGATCCAGATGGTAGTGCTTTTTGCCTTATTGATTAGATGTCAATAGAAGAAGTGTTTAAACCTTATCGGCACGCCGTTATATTTGATAAGATTTCCGCTATTAGGATTATGATTTAAATTTCAACAGGTATGGAGTCAAATTGAGAGTTTTTGTTTATATTTTTAAGCTTAATATGCATACAGAATAGTAAAATGGAGCTAGCAGATTGTCTAAATTTAACATTTGCTTACAGAATTGCTTCTAATGATGGCTATCACTTACGAAGGTGCATGAGAACCTGTGAATATAATATACACTTTCTCAGTTTTGACATTATCATTCGCCTTATACCCTATAACTTGAATAATGAATTAGTATGTCTTCGTAGCGAAGTTGCTTAGAGGACCGACTGCGTGATATAAAGACTTGTAGGCTTAGGGCTCCAATCCTGGTCTCAGTTATAATTTTTATTCATTATATTGTGACATTTGCATATAAATAACCTTCAATATAGGTCCTATTTATGTATCGTGTAGCCTGTCAATTATCCATACCCATTATTCACTAGTAAATAATGTGCATCATACTTGAAGAAGCACACGTGAAATGTAAACAAATTCAAATACAAATCTTACATTATATTGAACAAAATTTGTACTTCATTCTGGTAAATAAATTCACCACATTTCAAATAACATTTTTATACCCAAACTTAACAGTGCTAGCTACTTTCCACCCATATATAGATACGCTCATGAACCAGCAATGAGAATGCCACAAGAGTTATTTTTCCCCGAGGTAATTTTTCATACTTAACCAAATTATTGATTGGAGCTTGCGGTTCTGTCCAGTACCTATATTTCTTTTCTTACGAAGTGATTGTGATGCTAATTAAGAGAACGCTCAGCTTTTTTGTTGAATCATTGTTAGTTGTTCAGAAAGTGAGTGAGTGGTATTATGATTAGCTACTAATAATTAGTTCACATGAAAACATATTCGATTTATTAATTATATTCATACTGAAGAATTAATGACAAATTTTAACCGAGAAATATTTAATAAAGACGGTTTGTAATAGATCATATATTAAAGTTACAAATTATTTTATCTATGACAGTTAGGCAATAAATATCGCCTTAACATCGTACCATTTAATAAGATCTCAAATAGGTATGTGGAGAATTGTTACATCAATTGTTTTGGATAAGAGGAAGACTTAATTTTCTCATGAAAAAAATCACAAACCTAATCATAGGTTATTCACCTGCCGGTGGTGTAGGCTCCAACGGAAGGATCTAGAGTCTAGACCATGTAGGCCCCAAATGACGGGTGGTCCTGTTCATGACCAATTAGAACATTGTATGTATGTATTTTGGTGTGACATTTACTGGGACCTAAAAGATCTATTGTTCCCTCTTACTTCTACTTAGTTTCTAAGGAAAGGAGAGTCTCAGAAACTAGTACCTAGTCCTATTTCCCGGAGGAATTTCAGGATATCTGCAGGCTTCAACTTAGATAAATGTTCCTCTTCTATCCAGTAATCTAACAGGTGCTGTGCCCTAAGATTCTGTTGTTCATCAATGTATTGTGAACTTGCTCTTTGATTTCGTTAGCATAGAGTATTTTTCAATTTTTAAACAGAGGCTGTTATCCCTGCAAAATTTTTGGATGTTAAACCATATATGCCTATTAAAGCTATTAAAAAGCCATAAATAGAAAGGGCGGACAGAACCAGGGTAGGGGATCTCTGAAAGCGCGAGGGTGCTGCCACATAGTACTAAAATTTCTAATTTTTTGAGAACCAGAATGAAAACTGTAACGCCGTTAGTGGTTACTTGCAGATTCTTCCATATTCATCAGCGCTGACATCTTAACGTCACAATGACAACTGCCTGACAACAGACCAACGTTTTACGACGTGTCGTGAGTTTGTCCAGTTTTTGTTTTAAAAACTATTTTGTTTATTTGTGTGGGTGTTGAGTATGTAAGCTTTATCTTTGTAAAAAAGCATGTTTCATTAAATAAAAAGTGACAGAAGTAGTTAAACTTCCATACAGCTTTGAACTTCCCAGCATTGTTGTGGAATTCCTAACATTTAATTTTCTCCATGTTTGTCATTGAAATATGTAAAAAAACGTTCCATTTATTGTATACTTCTTTTATTTAATAAAATATATAAACTTGGTGATTATTGCTTTAATTTTTCCACTCTAGGCATTATATGGTCCATTTTTTGACATTTCATTTAATTTTACTTGACTATTTGATTGTTACTAGTGTAATATCAATCTAATGTTGAGTAACTTTAAATGAAACATCAGAAAATGGACCATAAATGTCATTTTGCAATAAAAGTAAAATTACAGTAATTTTGAATATGCCGCCAAAATTTGTAAAATTACAGGAATATTCTTTTTCGGCTGTTAGCGAAGTTCACAACCATCTGATTTGTGTTAGAGGTACTGACGGGACTCTCAAGGTGGCGCCACCCGTACAAATAGTGAGCGCCACGGGTCAGTTTCTCTTCTATAAGTATTTTTTCATCCATGGACCGAACCAATCCCACAAGACGGGATTAGAAAGGGTGGCTTTCGATATACGATATTTCGTTCCAAAGTTGTGGTTGAAAGGTTTTGTCCTTGTTCTTTTTCATTTGTTTTGGTCCGGTGTCGTAGCCGGGTTGCCAAATTACAAGATTACTCAGACGTCTTAGGAATAGCAGACAGATTGTCAAATGTTCGCTCACTTTTAATTATTTTACTATCCTTCACTATTTCCCTAGCCCTATTATAAAATACCTGGGCGTTTTTTGAAACTAAATCACGGCACATAACAAAACACACCAGTTTAGTTTTGGCTGAGACCATAAAGCACGTTGTCACACTATTTGTTAGAGCAAAGAAACTAAAAGTTATGAAAAAAACGTCGAAACAAGGACTAAATCGAAACCAGGTGAAATACAATCAAGCAAGGAAACTCAAAGTAATGAGAAAAACGTCGAAAAAAGGACTAAACCGAAACCAACTGGATTAAAACTAAAAAATGACTATTAAGAACGTGTTTTTCAAAGAATACTTGTTTATTCACCGACACATGACATCACGTAGACCTGCTCTATTGATTGGTTTTATTTATTTAAACTGGGACAATCTGGACGTTAATAAAGTAGGACTGGAGGTATACAATTGTAGCCCATCACTAACATTCATTCTCACTCTAGCTTATACATTCTTAGGATGCCCTCGGATCTTTCTGTCGCAAAATTTCACTTGGACAAGCCCTTCAAGGTCCTCACTCCAACTAGAGACCAATGGGATGGCGAAGAAATCTCCTTCCTAAAAACGGACTACGTGATCTACACTGACGGATCCAAAGCCGGAAATGGGAATGGAGCGGCGGTCTTCAGCAGAAAACCCAGAGTTGAAATCAAAGCCAACCTGGGCAGGTACGCTACCGTCTTTCAGGCTGAAGTATACACCAATGAACTGACTGCAAGAGAGCTGATGAAACGACCTGTTGTAAAAAATAACATACACATTCTGTCAGAAAGCCAGGCTGCTTTTAAAGCACTGAGTACTGAGCTCGAATAGGATAAAATCTAAGATGGTATATAACTATGTCTACAATCCCTTGAAATACTAGGCAAGGGAAACAGAGTCATTTTGACCTGGGTGCCGGCGCATCGAGGAGTGGAGACAATGAGGAGGCCTGGGCGGAGAGGAAAACCATACGTACTGGGCAGACATACCGGGGCTCTCTCACTCGAAGGCGTTCATATACTACCCGAGTACAAAAAATAAGCAGACTCTGGAATGGAGTATAACAGACCTACGCATTCTGTCGGGACTGCTTACAGGACACTGTCGACTAAATTACATATACTATGCTCATGCCCAAATTTGTCAGGGTAAAGTATAATATATTCGGTTTCAGAACTTTAGAATCGAACGACTTCAAAAAAGTATCACCAAATACAACCATGGACTTCATCAGAAGCACAGGCTTTTGGGGTGAATTGTAATCCCTAGAAGTGAGAGACAATTGACCTAACGAAGATCGCAGTTGAGGTGGCGAGAAGGCCCCACTCACATAGAACCAAATCTAACCGAACGTATACATCATTTTGATTTTGATTGGTCGTAGTCACAAAATATCCAAAATTTCGTGAAAATATGCCATAGTACCTTTTATGTTCCTCATTAAACTCAGTAGATAATTCTGAATGATTTTCGTAATGATAATCTAACAATATGCATACGCGTAAATATAATAAATATGGATTCATATTTAAACTTCTTCGCATGTGAAGTTTGGAATTGCTCTGACAAATAATCTTGTACCAAAATTGACGCCTTTATATCGGACTGTTAAGCAAACAATTCGAAAAACTTGACATACCTATACGGAAGCCCGAAAAACTGGCCCTGTCATTAGACGAATGCTTGTGTGAAATATAAATACATCACCTTTAAAATGTTTTTTTCTCGATCGAGAGACTTCGAAGAATTGCAGAAGAACTATGTTCGAGCATTCTCGTTTCATGTTCTAATGAATATTTCAATAAATTTCAACAATTTTAATGCAATCAGCAATCAGATTCAACGATCGCAAATAATAGATTCCTATCCATGTCGAAAAATATCAAAGTGGCGCATCGGTAACACAAAAAACAGGCCACCTACGATAAAAATTCACTACCCAAACAGAGACGGCTTTAAGGATTGTAGAGTTTGTTCAGCCATCCTTTGCCGTTACGTCATACATTGTCTAGCTTGCTCTCTCTTTCATGAAATGGATGAGACGGAATTATGACGTCATTAACGTATTTCTCATCCAAGGTCGACATAAATTTTATCTGTCACTTTTGACAGTTCAGTTGTCATATGTCTTTGATTATAATTTTAAGGTTATGTGTAAAATAACATTCAAGTAATATAAGACATACGTAAAACAGCAGAATACGTCACCCATTATGACGTTACGTCGAAGGATGGCTGAACAAACTCTACCTTCTTGATCAATAACAGACGAACAGTAGCACAAAACTAACAGTTTATCATAATAGATGAAAAATTATGACAAAAATAATATAAAGGGCTGTTTACTTTTATTATTTGTTTTATATAATCATGTATTGCAAAAACAGATCATAATAAATAGTATATTATACACCAAGGTGATGAAGACTATTATTATTGACCGAGCACCAAGATTATTTTGCGAGGGGCTTTGCCCCAAGCGGAATAAGGTGCGAGGTTTATGAATGTCTTCAACACCATGGTGTATTATACAATTATTTCCACCACCAGCCAAATTTGAGACAAACATTGAAAATGATTCAGAGAAGCGTTTACTCCGTCGTTTGACTGACAAGTACACTGTCAGTTTCCAAAATATTATGAACGTACTCGTTATGTCATCTGTCATTTTTGTTGAGCGCGAATTTTAAATCCATATCATTTTTATTCGAATAAGTTTATCTTGATAGGTTCATTCAAGCAGAAAATATGTTAAAGACAATCTCCTGGGTATACAGAATTAGGTTTTGTTGAAATACTATCCCTGGATTCCCAAAATATTTGAATTAGTCCATCGTTGACCTACGTTTAATAGAAAAAATTATTAGCCACTAAGAGATATTCAACTTCTCAGTTGGCTAGAAGCAATAATTGTCAACTTCACACCTAGTATTGGAAACAGAAAGATTACGTGCAAAAGAAAACAATCATATTATGATATAAGCTGTAAATCCAATCATTCTTCGTAACCAAAAATTATTTCGAATAATACCTGAAACCTGAAGCCAGAAAAGGAATTTCTGGCAAAAATATAACAATCTGCACTGATTGTAGACAAGCTCTATTAGCCTTGAACAGACAACGTGTTATATCGAGGCTAGTACTAGAGTGCCACCAAGATTTAGCTAACGCTTCGGCAGATAACAATATTATCCTGAGGTGGGTTAAAGGGCACGACCAAAGTGAAGGAAAACGCATGGAAGTGGCTGGACTGAAAGTTTTAGGACCCAGTTACACCTACGGCCTAACGACTTTGACAATTGCTAAACTAGCCAAACGTTATACCCATACTCAATCCCTCAAGAGATCGGCTAGAATCAAAGGATGCAGTCCTGCTAGGATCACCCTGGGCGACCCTGGGAAGCTGACACCGAAGAAATATTTGGCAATGACCAGGAAAAAGCTACGTTTAACAGTAGGATTCCTGACTGGCCACTGTCAACTAAAGAAACACCTCCATACTATGGGGCTAGTGGTCATACCTCTATGCAGGATGTGTTAACAGGAAGATGAAACTGTCAGGCATGTCTTATGTGAGCGTCCGGAGTTATCGTCAATAAGAGAGTGTGTGTTCGATGAGTCTTGGCCTACACCTGCCGATATAAAGGAGATGTCTCATAGTGACCTGTCCACCTTGCTGGAAAGGACAGGATGGACGATGATCTAGTAGGACAACTCCTCGGGAGGATGTACAATAAGTCACATGTGGCCTTAGTGCTGTGAGCCTACACTCACCCTCCCTACTCTACAGATACAGATACCTGAATCATTTTTTTCGAGATATGATGCTTATTCCCAATGTCAGATGCTACACATTATATGCGACTACTGTAAAGCTGGATCGCTTTTTTATTATAATTTTGATGATTACTTTGAATGAATCTTCAAATATATTTAAGACTAAAAAATATTTGAAGCACTCGCAAGTTCAAGGACTAAATGTTTCAAAATCAAATGTCATTAATTAATGAATCCGCCTCTGTATAAAGAAAAATGATCGTTTTGTCGCAAAAAGCGGTCTGAGGCGCGCGCGTATCTGCCCGGTGAAAACGCCCCGTGCAGAATGCGTCGCTTCACCAGCGCTAAAACACAAATCGCCGATCGCATACGAATACACATTCATCTCTCACCGCCACAGCCGCTTTTTATACTCTCAACTGACTTATGAATGTCCAACGATGGCCCATTATGTGGCATTTTTTATTGCCTTATATTCGCCCCGCTCGTATTCATCTCAGGCGATTTTTAGAAACGCCAGGCCACCGAAAGACATGCCACAGCTCCAATTTTATCATATTATTCATATCTCATAGTTCAAATATATTTTGTAACCTAAATTTACCAAGCTGTACTCTATTGATATGTTACAGGGAAAGTTGATCATCCAGTAAGAGTTGACTTTCCCTAGGTGAAGTCGACTATTACTGGTCTTCTCAGTAAAAGTTTATAAGAACCTAAAAGTATTGAAATTTGCTATCAACATGTAATAGTCAGAGTTGACTATATCTAGATAGAGTATACTTTCACTGTCTGGAGGTAGTGAAAGTAGACTTTGACTGGCAATTAACCTACCATAACTTGATCCCTACCCTAACCCAGTACGTATATTTGTCTTCATTTCATAATAAATATAGATATGTTACGGTTGAAGTAGATATTGCGGCAAATTTACACATTTTCGGTAAATGTGCACATTTGTCTCCACGTTTGGGTAATGTGCATTCAACTAACATTTACAATTTCAAAGAAGGGAAATGTACATTGAATTCACAATAACCGCGTCGTTTTGGTAAATGTGAGTGAATGTGAGAAAAATGAAACATAATCATCACATTCTCACTTCCCCTTAAAAGATATCCTTTGTAATGAACATTAATATATTCAAGAAGGGAAGGGGTTAGGTTAGGTTAGATTAGGTTTGTAGTGAGTGGGTCTATAAGGCCCTGCACTGCGACTCGCAAGAGTCTATTGTGGCTCACACCTATTTAAATTTCACCAAACAAATTCAGCTTCTTAACAAGGCCGATTATTTTATTTGGTGAATGATATTTCAGGTCCGAGGGCGAGAGAGAGACCCTGCCAAACCCAAACATCAGATACCTGATTCGAGCCGCGGCGGGTTATGCACAAATTATATGCTCTGCTGTTTCATCATCTTCCAAACAAAGACGGCAAGTCGGATCTTCTGACAATCCAAGTTTTAGCATATGATGATTCAGATGACAGTGGCCTGTTAAAAGGCCTGTTAGACAACGTAGGTCATGCCTGCTATGGTCTAACATTTGTTTGGAGACATACTTCGAAGGATGTATAAAAGCCTTTGAATGAACCAATCCTGGTAAATTATGCCAGAAGTCTAAAGCTCTTCTTGCTGTCCAGGTATTTAGTGTTTGTTTGGCAAAACTTATTGCGATGCCAATTGTAGGTTCTGATCTTATAGAAACACGTGCGACGCCCTCCCTTGCAAGAAAGTCTGCCTTCTCTATTCCTTCCATGCCAGAATGGCCAGGGATCCAGACCAGCAATACTTTATTGAGTTCTCCTATTGAGGAGAGTCTTTTTTGGCAGTCTAAAACCAATTTCGACGTTACACGGCGAGAGTTAAGTGCTTTTAAAACCGCTTGGCTGTCCGAGAAAATTTTTATTGTTCTATGTATGAAACTTGCTCCACTCCTAGGTCTGCGCCCGTATACACCTGCACCAGAGCCTGAGGGTGTTTTTGAGCCGTCTGTGTACCAACAGCTGTCTGCTCTTAATAGTTCATCCTTACGGAGGACCCATTCATCTCTATTTGGAATTAGGACGGTGTAAGGCAGGTCGTAGTTTACTATTGGAGGCATTATGTCAGAGGTCATTCCCAGAATACTGTGACTTTCACTGTTCGCTAGTATTCTGCTTCGTTCTGCATAAGCCTGATTTGTGCATTTAGAAATATGTACAATTCTGTATGCTGTCCATCTAGCCTCTCTTTCCAAAAATATATGGAGAGGAGGTAGGTCCAGAAAGATTTTAATGGCTGCTGACAGTGTGGAGCTGATAGTACCAGTGGTTGCCAGACAAGCCTGTCTGGAAATATAATCATTAAAAGATATCCTTTGTAAAGAAAATTCATATATTCAAGAAGGGAAGGGGAATATAATCATTGGAATTACCCTTCCTCTTCTTGATTAACTTGATATGCGCGTTACAAAGTAAATACTTGAGAACTTTCAAAATGTTGATGTTTTTTCGTGCATCTTTAAACAATAAGATTTATATTCACTTTTCATAAAAAAAAAGTAGAACGTGTCGCGGGACACACGGTAGGAACTTCAGTTCCTTTTAAGCAAAAAGTACCTATGTAATACACCTGACGTTATAGATAAACATTTTGCAAAGCCTGGCTGGCCGAGTAGTAAGCAAACCAGACTCTCACGCGGTAGACCCGGGTTCGATTCCCCGTGTAGATGTTTTTTTTTAATGTTTATTTTATTTTTAAATAATCATTCTGCTTGATATTAATAAAGACAACAGGTAGACGTTTGAAATATTTAGCAGAATATTCATTACTATAGATAAAGGTACGTTACCCTTCATGAGGGAGTCCGACTAGCAATATCTACTTTTATAACAGCATCGTATATTTAAAAAAGGAAACCGTAGCATTATACAAATTGGACATTCAAGAACTGTACGTTTACCACAAAATTAGTGGAAACATAAAATTGAATTGTTAAATTTTTAATTTGAAGTTATATTACAGTTTATAGAAATTTTCATTTTATAGATTTTTTCTTAAGTGGGTCGTAGAAAAAATATGCTGCTCGACTCGTGTGGATTGTCCATATCGCACTTGAATGATTGAGCACTCCGCAAACTTCGTCCTCGTGCGATATGGCCATCATATCCACACTAGTTGCACAAAATACTATTTCTTTCAAAATATGCCCTTTTACATTTAAAAACAACCTGCCAAATGTCAAATCAATTTATCCATTCATTTTAAAGTTATCGAATTAAAACATTCAAGTTTTCAAAATTTCAACACCCTGTACTTCGAAAAGTAAATGTGCTAGACCCCTCGCGCAAAAAAAACTATGGAAATAATAGTAAAAGTTTATCCGAACAAATTCCAGTAGATCACCAGCACTGCGAATACCAGCTTTGCATAGAATATTAATATAACATCGGTGGTTCAGTGGTAGAATGCTCGCCTTCCACGCGGGCGGCCCGGGTTCGAATCCCGGCCGGAGTATATGAATCGTTGCTTCGTAAACGAGAGAGAGACTAAGGAGAGAGCACAACCACGAAAGCAAGGCACATAACGAAGCAACGTAACATAACGTAGCGTAACGTAACGCGTAACGGTCAGATCTTTTGCGTCGCGACCCCTGGTCGCTCAAACATAACCTGACGTAAAGAACTAAAGTTCCAATAATTGACCGTAGATAACAAAGAACAGACCTGACGAGAACTGTCAGTGGGACATTAGAAAAAAACGTAAGATACATTGCTACGAAAGGTACGTCTGCATCCTATTTTAAATATAATACAATTTAAATTTTTTTCCATATTGCAGGTTTTTCATGATATTCAAGATAAACTAAATGATCTCCGATGTATGGATGATACTTTGGATTCTGCATAAAACAAATCTTTCGCACA
>CAJUYI010001653.1:20998-47839 GCA_910591695.1 Galerucella pusilla
ATATCAGGAAGGATAATGGTATTTTTTCCACAGTGTGTACTTTTCTTACCTCATATTTTAACTATGTTGTAAATGATGATACTTTTAAATCTATTGTATTCGAATTGTTCCTGTAATTTTAACATCTTGTATATCATGTATTCTGGTAAAAATTATTTATGAATTTCACTCCAAGGTTGAGCTTACAAATAAAAATTTCAACTTCAGGATTGTTCGATACGTGTTTTGAATTACAAATAAAACTAACATAATATTATTACCTATGCTGTGGCTCTTTAAAAATAAGCATTAGAGTGTAGGTTGTCAAGTTAATCAAACTTTATTGACTTTTTGGGAAATGGAGAGCGATTGTGATTTTTAATTCCCAAATACGCCGCCTAGTATTAAAGAACAGGCATAATTAACCTTTTTACCACAAAATCTGAATACATTACATACAATAAAAGCAATTGGCTAAAGAGAATAAAATAAATAATTAGTCAGAAAAGGGTTTAATAAGAGGGTAGCTCAGGTAAAGCTATACAGTGTGTTATTTATAAGATACGACATAGGGATTCCTGTAAAAAACTGTCAAACGCCAGTTATTTTTTTTACCAAATAGCGTTCATGAAAAATAACAACAGATTTGGAAAGGTCGCTGGAAAAAATAAGTTCAAATTCACTTTCAATTTTCTTAAATCCTCTCTGGTTGAGTAAAAAAAATTAATAGTTACGTTTAGAAAAGTCGAACTCCATTTTCATGCCGCGTAGGAGATAGCCAGAAGGGTAGAAGCACGGAAAAATTGAAAGTTGAACGTGAAGTATCGCGGTTCGATTCCCCGCTGTGTTTATGACAACTTTGTACGCCGCTGCCTTACCACAAATACCGTAATCTAATAAATTACGTTAATTGGTACACTGGACACTTGGATATAACATTTTAATCGTATTCGATCATCTCGCAAATTGCTAATATTGTTTTTTTTTTGTTACCAATCGATGAATAACAAGTTTCAAGTTATTAAAGACTCGCTTTGTAAAGTGTTAATCATATTGTTAAATAGAAGAAAGTTATTTATTAAATGAGAACCGAAAATTAGTGCTACGTGAATTTATCGTATCATTATTGATGATAGTTGTAAAAGGTGAAATAGATTAAAATAGATATAGTGCGTAACAAAAAGAGTGAAACTAAAAATCCTACTTTTAATGGGTAACAAATCAAAACGAAAAATAGAAAGGAGATGTCATAGAGTACTATTTTAGTAATTTTAAGTTGTATTGAAAAATTTTACGTTGACATTACATATACTGATTTCCTCTAAGACATTAGAGTAGATTAAATCTTTTGTGTATAACCTTCATCTAGGTTCTAGACTTATTGAGCCTATTATTCATTTTGTAGCTGGACACCTGATCAGAAGTTGAGTAGACCTGTTCTATCCTCCACTGTCCACTATTTCTATAAAATAGGACACGGAGGCGTGGACCATGCCTTCGGATTGCATTACCACAAAAAATAGCCAGCAACTAATCTTCAAGCTCATTTTTTTAGCATTGGAAGAATCCTTTATTGTGGTGAACACGAGCTTGTGCACAGATGGATGGATGGAAATAACCGTCCAAGCTAAATTTGTTGCCTGGTGTATAGCCGACCAAAGACTGAACTCGTTAAGAGTCTTGAACAACAAGCAATGGTCTTTCAAGCGAGATTTTCTCCATTAATGAATGGTTTGGGTTGATGCATCCTCACTGATGCTCTGTATCGCGCCATGTCGAACACTGATCAGTTTGACGGTGAACTGCACGCGAAAGCGCACAAACAAATATTATCCATCAGGAGTCGGTGATCGACGAACTTTGTTTGGACGTCTATCTACTTATGCGTGCTCAAATTCTTTCATGCAGGGACAAAAGTATAACCCTCACAAACGTGAAAGAAACACTTTAACGTTCTGCAAGCAGCTTGTTTGTGAACTTTCGCGAACGTTTATGCTTCGCGACAGGTCAAGCATCTTCTGCACCGTCGTGCGAAATACTGATAAGCGCCTTTATTGAGGCAAAAGTAAGAGATTTTGTCTTCGTTAGACGTTACCCCTTCGACTTTCAACATTATTTGAAAAAATACAATAATTTGGTGATCGATCTGGTTGGTCACAATATGGGTAGAAGGCGGATAATGAAATTTCTTTCACCACTGGTATTGATAAACATTCTTTGGTTTTAAGTGAATTTGTTGCATCAAAAAATGTTTGAATTCAACTTGAGGGCGCATTCAGTGAAGATGAACCTTCTTATGGAATCAACAGTATAAAAAAGTAGGATGGCCTCCAGCCTGTGCAGAAGAATGTGTTGGAAAAACTGAGGGTTTCGACCAAAAATGATAATATATCGGTGACATCTCACCAATGATGTCACATGGTTCGATAATATGGTAGCTAAAAACTCAGCAGGTTGGGGCGATCAAAAGCCTAGTGGCGTCCAGAGGCAAGCTTGTCTGGGAGCTAGGTGAGCTATAAGGACAGCTCCAACAGCCGCATTAGAAATATTGCAGACTCTACCTTGCCTTCATATCCACATACTCAGCGAAGCCAGATTAGTCACCAATAGATTGACCAGAGAGAAAGCACCACTGAGCATATTACACGGTGAGGTTTTTGCTGAGCTATACAAAGAGCTGGAAATCGACCCCATAATGGGAATGACATCAGATAAGGTGGTTCACAAGTAGCATCGGAGAAAATTTAAAAAAACATGGTAAGCTTTTTGATCGCTATCGAATCGTTGGTTTATAGAGGTTGAGGAGAGGGGAAGGTAGGAAGGTAGGAAGGAGAGAATGCAAACACGATGGGAAGAGGGGCAAAGATACTGGGATGGATGGATGGAAGGAGATTAGAGATAAGGACTGGGAAGATGAAAAGAAGAAAGGAATAGAGGTGAAGAAAGGGGTGGATGGACTTAGGAACAGGAACAGGGAGGTGGTTATAGAGGCAAAGAAAGAGGTTGAGATGAGGGGAATTCTGAGGGAGGTGGAAAGGGTAACAGGAGCTAGGGCGGTGGGAGCGGGAAGAGGAACGAAAACCATTAAGTTGGTAGGGATAGACCCGTGGATTGAAGATGAAGTGGAGAGAAAGAAAATAGAAGAATTGATTGGGAAAGGGACAAGGGTGATGAAAGTGGTGACGGAGAGGAACGGGATGAAAATGGTGGTGGTGAGGGTGGAATGGGAGAAAGCGGAGGCCTTACTAGGAAAACCGGAGATTACGTTGAACTGGAATGGGGTGAATATTATAGAGGGGAAAGAGGAGGGCTGTATGGATGTGGACTGAAGGGCCACCAGGTAGCGGGGTGTCAGGGCAAGATAGTGGTGAATATAAGGGAATGCTTGCTATGTAAGAGCGTGGAGCACATGGTCAGAGACTGTCGGCAGTATGTGGGGAAAGGGGACATAAGCCCGGGGAGACAGAATGTAGTAGGGGAAGGAAGGGAGTAGATGAAGACGGAGAGGTGAAACATGGGTGGTACCCTCTGGACCCCTTCAGAGGGGTCGAGAAAGCAGACCACGGGAAAAAATGTAGAGGATAGATAAAGGGTGTTACAGATGAATTTAGTGGAGAGCATGATTAGGAAAGAGAAGGCATGTGAGAGGTGGGAGTGATAGAAGGTAGTAGATGACGGAGAGTGTGTGGGGGACCGCCGCCCGCCTTGAAGTATGCTATGGTAGTGGTTGGTAGGTTGGTAGGCATTCCCTTGGGGATGAGTCCAACACTGTCTGGGTACTGGTTAGGACCCATTCGAACATGAGTTTCCCACCTCAGCCCAAAAAAAAAAGTCGAAACGTTGGTAATAAAAAATAAAAAAAATTACTACGATGTTTAACTTCCCATCAAAAACAATAACAAATTCCACCTTCTCATCCATAAACTATTGAAAACATTTAGATAAAATGGTTCGATGCCAATCCTAGCCTTGCTCACTATGACCCAAGCTTTGAGCGTATTGAAGTATATACTAGGCATTGAAACGTACTGATTTTATTGAAAACTAGGTACATTAATGGTACGGATTCACACATAATTTAATAATACCCGTCAATAAACTCATCACAATACCATTGAAAATTAAAAATATAAATTATGCATGTTATTTATACTGTCTCTGTTACTAACTGTTGTCTGTTATGTAACAACAACCTGTCGTAGTCTCTTGTCGCTGTTGAAATTTTGACAATAAATCATGGATCTGTTACATTCAACATTCTACTGCTATTTAACAACGTCAGATCGTTGGTAATAATAAAACTTTTTGGCCATTGTGTTGTCACATCAAAAAAATCATAATGGATACGTAATTGGTTAAAATAAATAAGTGATAAGATGCGATTTGTTTTGTATATGATGACAGATGATAATTTAACAAAAAAAACTATTTAATATTAGTTGCAGGAAGTTGGATGATTGTTGGGAGAATGTTTCTACGTTTTAACAACGAACATAATACTGTTTTTAATGAAACCAACTAACTAACTAACTTTATTAGAAACCAGGAGATATTTCAAGTGAAAACGAACGGCGAGTTATCCAGAGAAAAACACTAATGCAACGTAGCTTTATCCCTGATAATGGACCCCGCGGTTTTCTTATGACAAAGTAATAAAAATTTACTCTATATTCAATGTTCTGGCATCAAATATACTAGTTCTAGAGGTATTCCATACAGGGTGATTCTTAATGCAACCTGAAATTAGTTTTTTTCTTTATGAAATAAATAAGTTACACCATGTATTTTAAAATTAGTTTTTGATGTTTAAAACATATTGGTAACCTTGATATTAGTACTTTTCTTAAAATACAGGGTGATTTGCACATACATCTTGTTATTAAACCGACAAAAATTTGAGAAAATACACTCTTTCTGAATCACCCTGTATTTTATAATTAGATCCGTCAATATGTTTAATTTATATAAGCTTAAAATAGTAAATGAGCTGAAAAGATTTCATAATCTTACTATGACCAGTTTTTCAGAAAAAGGGTCCTGAGGGTGGAAGAGGTATCGATTAAAGATAACTTTATGGAAAACCCAGGTTTTCATGATTTGATAATTGCTCTGTTCTGTCGGTTCTGTCAACAATTTGGCATTTATAACCTTAATTAATTATATTGTGAATATTTTGATTGCTTTTACTTTGTTTTCTTTGAATTTTGCAATGTTAACAAACGATATCCAAGATATTTTTGAGGAACTTTCAACCGACGATGAAGAAGATGCTATGAATATTGTTGAAGGCCCTCGGCGACAAAGGATATTTAGGAATCGGCTGGACCATTTCACTTTGTGGAACGAAACAGAACTACACTAATAATAGAAGAGATTCATATTCCTCATTGGAAAAGTTTATGGCTCGTCTATCCATCCAGACAGGAACAAATAAAATAAAAATTAGACACTGGGAACGAAATAACAAATATACCAAACAGACATATCGAAACTAGACCATAAAACAAAAATGCCAAAACTGTACTGAATAACCCTGTATTTTATAATTAGATCCGTCAAAATGTTTAATTTATCTTGTTTTGTAATAAGCTTGAAATAGTAAATGAGCTGAAAAGATTTTATAATCTTACTATGACCAGTACTGATATCTAGGTAACCAATATGTTTTAAACATCGTAAACTAATTTTAAAATACATGGTGTAACTTATTTATTTCATATAGAAAAAAAATCATTTCAGGTTGCATTAAGAATCACCCTGTATGGAATACCTCTAGAACTAGTATATTTGATGCCAGAACATTGAATATAAAGTAAATTTTTATTTCTGATCTTGTTTTCATTCAATATAAGAATTTCTTAGAATTCCAAAAAATCGTCCTCTTATAATTGAGTCCAACCCTGGATATTTTGACATTTTGAACTATTTTTATGTGTAAGTTTACGATAAACTAGAACATATTAATGGTACCCTCAATTAAAAATGCATATTTATTTGTTAATAATAAAATTACGTGGTCAAGGAAAACAAGGATTTTTCAACTTTAATACCCTGTATATCGGAAACTAGTCATATAATGGAATTGGTCCCATGGACACTTTTGGTCAGGAAGTCGAGTACAACATCATGTCCAAAATTTATAACATTTGACGGAACGCCACTTTGTCATAAGAAAAGCGCGGGGTCCTTTAATGAAATAATTTATCTTCAAATAATACAATTTGGTTATACTGAAGTATACAAGCAGAGTGGATACACCAAAAGTTATTGCTTTTCAAGTCTTACCATTGTTATTACCTCCCTCCATGTTTTTTTTTCCTGGTAAGGTTCATATAATAACCTTTTTGGTGTGCGTCATCGATTGTTAATGTCCTTCTAACACATTACATTGAAAGAAATGGAAAAAAATCTGGACTGAGAATAATCCTAATCAAAATATCACAATAATGAACCGTTTAAGTGTATTGCAAACGTTAACCCTAATCTTTGACTTGAAAAATTTGATTAGTTGACGTTTAGATTACGGTATCAAAGAATACACCAGCTGGTGTATTCTTTGACGGTATTGGCAATGTGTCTTTTACGTCCTTTTCTACTGTCCCACTGACAGTTCTTGTCAGGTCTGTACTTCATTTCGCGAGGTTAGTAAGTATGACGTCAGGGTAAATGTCAATGTTTTCTACTGTAGTGTAGGTATTGTAGTAAAATAACTTGTGTAAGTTATCGATAATGGTACCAGAATTCCTCACTTTGATTATTGATGATTTCGAAAGATAGAAAGCAAGAACCACTTAAAATGATCACATTATTGGATATGGGTTAGGTGAAAAGTTACAATGCGCTAGTCAGTGAGTCTAACTTTGTAAATAACGGTAAAAAGATAATGCGCACGCGCACGTTCTGATTTATGCTAGAAAAATTCTATTGTATCTTTTGCCTAACCTAATTGTGCTTACTACATACATATGCTATGCTATTTATTACTTGAACTAAGCTGCAAATAATTCAACATGAATGGTTATGTAAATAAACAATTAGCTGAACAATGGTATATCGTTTTTGTAAATAAATATAATCTGCCTAAAATAAACAAGCAAAGAAGCGTGCTTGCAATTGTTTGTAGATACGATTTTCATAAGTCACCTGTGATCTCAGAATTCGAATCGTGAGATAGAAATGAACAAGGAGCAATGGTGGAGAGTAGGGAAATTTCATGGGTTTTATTTTCGTGTAATTAAATTTGTGGATGTCATGAAAAACGAAAAATGTATAATAACTCAGAATAAGAATTATAAGTTCTGAAAAATATTTTTCAGGCACTGACCGATTAACTAAGAAGCAAGAAGGGCTATAGGCCCCGGCGGATATTGAATTACACTAAGTCAAACGGGGTAGGCATATCTACAAGATATTTAACACCAACAATTCTGGTTTGCAATTAGGAAGGACAACATAACTTGTAGATCTGTTTCGGCGTATTTGCGCCTCATCAGTACAAGGTATATGTTCTCCGTCCGCGAGCTCAAAGCCTAATTACGGACTGGATAATACCCTAAAATCACAATAAATACATGTCTTCCAGTAACGGGAGTGTAAAAGTTGTGACAGTAGCGACCTTCACCCCCAACCGCAAACCAAAATACGAAAAATCTGACAACAAGACACGTGGTCTCGAAACAGTAAAGGATTATTAGTTTGCTGTAAATAGGAAGCTGTAATAATACTTTACGAAAAATGTAAATTGAACTTTGGTATTTTTTCCATTTTGGAATAAAATCTGTACCAATGTATGAATGGATTCGTTTAGAACGCTCAAAATTATATCTTTCTGTCCATAATTTTTTCTTAGGGTGGAATTATGAAGTATCATTTGAACCAATTTAAGATTAAATTTAAACTAAGAATATTCAGCTGTTGCAGTTTAAATTAGGAAATTTATAAACCAACCGAACATGCGCATTATTTCCAATCACTTGTCAAAGCTTCCAATACTAATTCAGCTTTCAGATAACAGGAGATAAATATTAAACGTAAGTCAACCTGTTCACGAGTAGTTATGAGTTGAAATAATACCCTTCTTGGTGTGCGTCATCGATTGTTAATCTCCTTCTATCACATTACGTAGGAAGAAATGGAAAAAAGGCAGGTCTGTGATTAATCATAATCAGAATATCACAATAATGAACCGTTTGAATGTTTTACAAACGTTAACCCTAATCTTTGACTTACAAAAAATTTGATTTGTTGATGTTCAGATTACGCGCCAGCGTAACCTATCAATCGGTAGCTCAAAATACTATAAAGGCGTTACTTTCTTAGCGGCAACGTCTTTTTCTACTGTCACACTGACAGTTCTTGTCAGGTGTGTACTTTGTTGCTTACGGTCAATTATTATTTATTTGTAGTGAATATTAATCTTATTGTTATATTTATCTAAATAATACAAAAATATGCCTGGATACACGAAAAAATATCAGCATTTTGAAAGTTCTGAAATATTTTCAGTTAGAAAAAGATGCTGGTAATTATTGATTTCATAGCCTTCTCGGATTTGGCTAAATACGATCCTGATGATTTTATTTATCAAATTTTAGGTTAGCTATATGTCAAAATAGCAAATAAAATAAACGACATGCCGAAAACTCGGATATACGTCACAATCGATGACGCACACCAAGAAGGGTATTATTTCAACTTATAATGAAGTTTTGATTATAAACATTTTAAAACATGAAATACAAGCTCACGTAAACAATACTTTAACACAAATAGTAAGTTCAGAACCAGTACCTAGGTGATCTGTGGACATGGCTTGACGCATGCGCTGTGTTGAATTCTTAATTTTTAAGTTTAAATTTGAATCTTAATTTCTCAGTTTCATGCAGGAACACCACATTACATCAAATAATGGTGTTATGTTTTAGATTCTACTATCAAATTAGGTTTTTGTTCGCATGAAACAATGGAAAAAATTTAAGGTATTATCACAGTTTCCTGTAATATTGTCGTATTTAATAAAGCGCGTTACCAGAATAATAGTGTTTCCACTACTAGCCTGGAAGTTGACAATTATTGCTTTTTCTAGCCAACTGAAAAGTTGAATTTCTCTATTAAGTAGTGGTTGATAATTTTCCATTATTAACCTAGGTCAATAATGGACAAATTCAAATATTTTGAGAATTCATGGATAGTAGTTCAACAAAAACTTGTGCAACCTAATTTTGTATACCCAGAAGATTGTCTTTAACATATTTGCTGTTTGAGATTACCTATTTGAATTAAAAAGCCATAAGTTTAAAATTCGCGCTCAACCAAAAATGACTGATGACATAACGGGTACGTTCATAATATATCGAAAACTGACAGTGTACTTGTCAGCCAGACGACGGAGTAAACGCTTCTCGTGGTACGTTTGTGAATTATTTCAAATTTTTGTCTTCAATTTGGCTGGTAGTGGAAAAAATTATACATAAACTATGGTGTTGAAGAAATTTATAAACCGCGCACCTTATTTCTTGGTGCTCTGTCAATAATAATAGTCTTCACCACCTTGTTGTATAATATACTATTTATAAGAAAAAGGTTTACTTCTAAATACTTTTGGTCACTTCCATATTGGAATTTCAACGGAGTATTAATAAACCTTATCTTGTTTTATATTCTAGAATTAAATACTTGGCACGCCTCTGCATGCATACCTGCACCGGTTGACATTTTTTGTGTGACTTTTTGGTTCGTTGTTAAAACATATAGGCAGCGTCAGCAATAGATTTTGTTTCGTGTTCAAAACATTTTCAACTGTTTGGGAGGGAATATGGGATTCTTGGAATTGAAACTACTTGTTAGCGATTGTTTTATGACACAAAATGCAAGGACGATAAATTATCCTGGATGGTTGTGCCTGCTTGTTTTATTTAGACCGTCCCCTGTCTTCTCTTTTTTTGTTTGTTTTATGTTAAAGTTGACAAAACGATTTAATTAAAGAGTTTACCAGTAGTATATTGTTTAATTATGTGAGTCTTATATAGGGTGTTTCCATATAATGATGAAATTGTTGATATATAAAGAAATTTTTTTTTCATTAAAACGCAGTTAATTAATTAGAACTAATCCCAAAAAAAAAACTTTAAAACTAGTTATTTATTTCACTAAAAATCACCATCTTATTCACTTTTCAACCACAGACTATGGTCTGCTTTTAGGTTTGATTTTTTTCAATCTTCATTCAAAATGTTGGTATTCCAGCATCTGAAGAGCTTTCGCGTTGTCAAAAAGCCAGGCCTAGTGCTACTAGGCAATCCTTTCAATTCCTTTATTTCCTTCTTTTCCATTGTGATCTGGAACTTTTGTTAAGGTGACTAGAATTTTCGCTTGAAATGTACTTCTCACAAGCTTTCAGAGCGCTTCATGGTCCGTACATTCCTATCCCTGTTCATTCTATTAATTTAGAGCCATATTCAAATCATTTGAAGGTATTCTTTTCAATTTCCAAGTATGTTAATAGTGTTGGGATCTCATTTTAACTGTTTTCAATTCCTTCTTGTTACCGAGTCTCTTCAAAAAGTTATACTTTTCCCCTATACCATCCTCTGGCATCATCGCCCAGGATTTCTGTTTCTAAAAAGCTTTTTTAATGATTCCCTCTCTCATTAATTTGTATCTTGTTTTTTCTGCAATACTTCTCACTTCCATTTATGAAGAGGCGTATTAGGCCAACTAATAGGTACATTTTTATGGCAAAAATTCTAGTATAAAAGTGTCATTATAGGTTTGTTCCCGTAGCAAGTTCCCAACTGTTATGGACATATTGAGTCTGCGCAGTATCAGAGTTCCGGCTCTGCTGGAAGGCTTTTTTGATACTGCGCAGACTCAATATGTCCATAATAGTTACGAACTTGCTACGGGAACAAACCTTACGTAAAAGACATAACATAACATAGGTGGTATGAATTGTAGATAATAAAAATAAAAATACAATGCATTTTTCAGCGAAGTGATTGGATAATTAGTAGTGAAGAATATCTGGAAAAACTTCATAATTTTGTCAAAAATTCAGTTTTTCAAGTCATAACGTTGAAACTTTGTAGAAAATAAGTCCTTTGTATGCACGCTATGTGGACGAAGAGCAAGTACCATGGGACACTTCCTTTTGTTGCTATTGTAATTGCAATACTTCAATGCAATATTTAGTGAATGCAAAATATTTAATAAATCGAATAATCAAATGCATATGCGGCGCGGCAACGCTCTGTTTTGACAAATTTCGCAGCATTTGATCACAAATCGAAGGTAGAGGATTTATTTCTCTATATCTGTATTTTTCAAAACTGTTTTCAAATTTAAAATCAGACTATCTTTGAATGCATTGACACCTACTGCAAAATATTGAACTAAAAAATTGCAATGGCAATATCAACAATAGTTTATACACCAAGGTGGTGAAGACTTCAACACCATGGTGTACTATATAGCCAAATTTAAAACAAACATTAATAGTATACCAATTACGTAACGTGTGTGGTAAGAAGCATTTTACGCACGAATGGAAAAGTAACGTAATTCCGTGGGTGCGTAAAATGCTTTACAACACGAGTTACGTACTATACTCTACCTACGACCTACTTGTACTTTGTACTTGTATTTATAATCTTATAATCAATAATACTTGAACTACATCAACAATAGATATTTTTAATAATTTTATTGTATAATTCCGTAATATAGTTATTACAATAATTGTTTATAGTAGGTAACAGTACAGTTATTAAACACAAATCATAGATCGTTTCTTTTGCTTGTTGAAGCATAAGAAACAACAGTTACATTATTAGAGGTGCTTGGTAAACTTTCACCTACATCTCTCTATTACCAATGAAAGAAGCACATTAAAGAGCTACCGTTTAATAATAATTATTAATATATTGTTGATAATCAAAATTCCATTTTTGAATTATAATCAATATCTACATACTCAACTCTTTGGGCTTTCCATAGTTAAACGTGGCAATATCGAATGTTTTCAAATAGTGAATTTTGAACAAAATGGCGACGTCTATTGACAGTTGCTAAGATGTTGCTGGGGAAGCTGTGCGATTTACTTTACAGGTGCGTTTTTTTTACCGTGCTTAATAGACATCATTACATTTATGCCGACTGAGTGTTATTGACTGATTACAGGGGTAGGTAAAAATAATTTACAAACGCACCACGAGAAGCGTTTACCCCGTCGTCTGACTGACAAGTACACTGTCAGTTTTCGATATATTATGAACGTACTTGTTATGTCATCAGTCATTTTTGTATGAGCGCGAATTTTAAACTTAAGGCATTTTTATTCAAATATTTCATCTTGATAGGTAATTTCAAGCAGCAAATATGTAGAAGACAATCTCCTGGGTATACAAAATTGTGTTGCGCAAGTTTTTGTTGAACTACTATCCCTGAATTCTCAAAATATTTGAATTGGTCCATTATTGACCTATACTATAATAGAAAAAATTATTAACCACTAATAGAAAAATTCAACTTCTCAGTTGGCTATAAAAAGCAAGAATTGTCAACTTCACAGCTATAGAAGTGGAAAAGAGTAATTGTCTCGTGGTACTTGCTCTTCGCCCACATAAAGTGCATACAAAAGACATATTTTCTACGAAGTTTCAACGCTATAACTTGAAAAACGACGAAGATATGAGATTTTTAATAAATGAATTTCAGTTTTTCCGAATTTTCTTCGCTTTTAATTTTATTGGATCACTTCGCTGGTGTGAAAGTGATTTTTTTTTTCAATTTTAGCGTGGTTTGATCATTGGTATAAGTTGAAGTGTTATAGGTAAATAAAAAAAGGATATTTCTATTGTATTGTTTTATTATTGTAATATTGTGTTGTATATTATCATTTTGATGTATTGTGTTTTATTATTGTAATATTGTGTTTTGTAATTGTAATTGTAATTTCAAGATTATTTATTTGAGTGAACAAATTTTAAATAATCTTATACTACACTTAATGACCACGGACAGCCTTTGGCTTTGTGGTGTCTAGTGTTTGTTTGTATTGAAGAAATGAGAATTGGAATTTCTTATAATTAATTATGTAAATGTAATATTACAAATAAACATATATTTATAAATATTAGTCAGAATTGCACGCTACTGAGTTGGGATACAATGGATATATCGCTAGCTCAATTGTCTAATATATCTAAATAATTGGAAACTGTATATATCTTAGCTTTAAACCGTTTTTCAATACATAATTAACCCTGTATTCCACAGTCAGTCTATTCGGGTAGTATTTTTTTCTTCTTCTATTTCTCTCAATGTTTAGTTCCTCGCTACATTATAAGTTATATAACCTGACAGAAATACCAAAATTAATGTGCATAATTTTCTTATAATTGGCATTTATTACACAGAAGCCCTTTTCAGTGTAAATAACCATCGTCAAAAAGAAGTCAAAAAAGACTATTATAAGCGTTGAAAGTTTCGGGTTCAGGTTATCAAATCCACTATTTTACGACACCACTTAAATCTAATTCGAGTCTTGATAAGATCAAGCGTGCTGGGAGTGATCGTTTGTGTGCGAGAATGTTGCCACTGTTGGGCCAATGCCGGCACAAAACGGAATTAATATTTTTGTTTGAGTGTTATCTCCACTTATCTTGTATCCAGCATACCTTTCTAGTTTTTACAGCTTTTTATCTTTTTGATTAAAAATAGGTATAGCGTATATGTACGGTAACAAATCTTAAAGAAATCTAATAAAATAGACATTAAGGCGTTTTTTATTGATACTTATTATATAATATAATATACTGGATATATTAAAAATCGACAGCTACCATAACATTCACTTTTAGTACAAGTTTTTTAGTTTTAATTATCTGCAATGTAATAATATTTTGTAATAAATACTGATTGATACCAAAATAACAGGTATTAGTTAAGTGCTCAAAGTAATTTAAAAAGTTTAAATATTCATATTTGTTTATCATGTGATATCTGTCAATTGTCAGAATTTCATTTGCATTTCCGGTCGCCATTGAGGTTATTTCAGTCTATGTGCTACAGTGAACATTTTTTCAAAAATTTTAAAATCTTTTAATGGATAATTTAATTATTCATCATGCTACTTTTCCTTTTGATAATGGTTATACTAACCTTTCATATAATTATTTCAGTGGCTAATTTAAGCCTTTTGAATAACTTTAATGTTAATGTTAAACATTGTCGTAATATTCAAATTGTAGAACAATTTTCCTTTATCAAGCCCATTTAAATAGTCCTTTCGAACATTTTAAATGTAAATTTAAAAAATAAAAATTAATGTTCACTAAGCCCCCCCTTTTGGCATAGTCCATTAGGCCAACATTTTAATTACCTTCAAATTAGTTTTTAATATTTCAATGTGCTTCCCTTTTCTTTTCTTTTCTTTTCTTTCCTTACCACCCAAATAAAACATGAAATTTATTTGATATATAAATATATGTTTTAGCATATTAAAAAATTTTAACGTTTTTGGCAACAACCTATTGTTCCTTTGGATTATATATTTCATACATGTAAATTTTATTTTATTTCAATTTGACTACCTACTAATATAATTTATATAGTTGAAATAATACCCTTCTTGGTGTGCGTAATCGATTGTGACGTATATCCGGGTTTTCGGCATGTCGTTTATTTTATTTGCTATTTTGACATATAGCTAACCTTAAATTTGATAGACACAATCATCTAGATCGTATTCAGCCAAATTCGAAACGGCAATGCAATTCATAATTACCAGCTTCTTTTTCTAACTGAAAATACTTGAGAACTTTCAAAATACTGATGTTTTTCCGTGTATCTAGGCATATTTTTGTATTATTAAAATAAATAAAACAATAAGATCAATATTCACTTTTCATAAATAATAATTGACCGTAAACAAGACCTGTCGAGAACTGTCAGTGTGACAGTAGAAAAAGACGTAATGCTGCTACGAAAGTTACGCCTTCATAGTATTTTAACCTCGCGATTGATAGGTTGTGCTGGCGCGTAATCTAACCATCTACCAATCAAATTTTTGTTTGTCAAAGATTAGGGTTAACGTTTGTAAAACAGTTCATTATTGTGATATTCTTATTAGGATTAATCACAGACCTGCCGTTTTTTCCATTTCTTCCTAGGTACGTAATGTGTTAGAAGGAGATTAACAATCGATGACGCACACCAAAAAGGGTATTATTTCACCTATATTATCAAACTTGTAATTCGTAATAAGCTTTAAAAAACATTTGAATGAGAATGTTGATTATATGCTTCAAGTTTCAACAAAATAAATTATCTGGATAATCAATTCTATTAGCCCTTAATGGAGTATTATTTTCACAGATTATTAAAACCACATTGATTTTCATTATAGATTTAGTTTGGCTTCCACTGTTTTTTATTCTCTTGCATTATCATTTGTGTTGGCACACCACTTTCCAGACCACTCCTTCCTCATTATTTGAGGGAGGAATGATGAATAAATAACATTACAATTTTTCCCAAAAAATAAGATAGAAATGGCTATCCAGGAAACACCAATAAAGGTATTATAAAGTGTAACCTTTAGCATGAGACGACAATAATAGACAAAGAGTTAGAAGATCCCCTGATTCAACTCCTCTCGATTTGTTTATGTGGACACTTGAAAAGAAAAGTGTACATAAATAGACCACAAACTATTAAAAAAAAGGTAGAATGTGTCGCGGGACACACGGTAGGAACTTTAGTTCCTTCAAGCAAAAATTATGTAATACATCTGACGTTATAGATAAACAATTTGCATATTCCTCTGTGGTCGAGTAGTAAGCAAACCAGACTCTCACGCGGTAGACCTGGGTTCGATTCCCTGTGAAGAAGTTTTTTTTTATTGTTAATTTTATTTTTAAATAATTATTCTGCTTGATATTAATAACGACAACAGGTAGACGTTTGAAATATTTAGCAGAATATTTATTATTATAGATAATGGTACGGTACCCTTCGTGAGGGAGTCCGACTGGCAACATCTACTTATAACAGCATCATATATTTAAAAAGGAAAACCGTAGCATTATACAAATTGGACATTCAAGAACTGTACGTTTACCACAAAAAAATTAGTGGAAACATAAAATTGAATTGTTAAATTTTTAATTTGAAGTTATATTACAGTTTATAGAAATTTTTATTTTCTAGATTTTTTCTTGAGTGGGTGGTAGAAAAAATATGCTGTTCTACTCGTGTGGATTGTCCATATCGCACTTGAACGATTGAACTTCGTCCTCGTGCGATATGGCCATCATATCCACACTAGTTGCACAAACTACTATTTCTATCAAAATATGCCCTTTTACATTTGAAAACAACCTGCCAAATGTCAAATCAATTTATCCATCAATTTTAAAGTTATTGAATTAAAACATTCAAGTTTTCAAAATTTCGACACCCTGTATTTCGAAAAGTGAATGTGCTAGACCCCTTAATCCTCATATCATTTTGTCCAATTTTACGAGAGGAATCTACAGCAAAAGTTGTAATTACCCTTAACGTTCGAGATGCTTATACCAATTTTTGCGCGATCGTATTGAAATGAATTCGAATAAAATAATTTAAATTTCTTCGAAATGAACGGAATGCCAAAAGTGACATTTATACTTCTCGATCAGTTTAAAATATATTTTGGATTTTGGTGAAATTGTTTACTTTTCGACGTCTGAACGGTAAGTAAATCACTTACCGACGTGTTAAACTTAGAAACCAGTAAACACAACCTTCCATCCTGACAATCGATGCTGTAAATAAACAAAAAAGATCAATCGCGCAAAAAAAAAATTATGGAAATAATAGTAAAAATGTATCCCAACAAATTCAAGTAGATCACCAGCACTGCGAATACCAGCTTTGCATAGAATTTTAATACAGCATCGGTGGTTCAGTGGTAGAATGCTCGCCTTCCACGCGGGCGGCCCGGGTTCGATTCCCGGCCGAAGCATATGAATGTAAACGAGAGAGAGTGTCAGGAGAGAGCACACGCACGCAAGTAAGGCACATAACGAAGCAACGTAACATAACGTAACGTAACGGTCAGACGACCCCCGGTCGCTCAAGCATAGCCTGACGTAAAGAACTAAAGTTCCAAAATGTACATAAATAGACCACAAACTATTAAAAAATGGATACACATTGAGATTATAAAAATAACTCAAGAAGAGAACGCTGCTCGTCTTTGACCGGTTTACGAACTGATGAGTTCATTCCTTTTATTCAAACCATACTGTATATTTAGCAACAAATTAAATATTAAAAGGTTTATCATTGCTGACAAAAAGTAACTTCAAATCATTATATTATTAGGTAATAGTAGAAATAAACAGTGGCATCTCAAGAAACAAGAAAATATTTAAAACACTCACATTTGGAACCATCCACGGCGCAATCTCCATTCCCATACCATTTGTACAGCACCATTTTTTCCATTAACCATCACTAAAAACCGGAATCGACCATTTCCATTTACCGACCGGCGATTGCCACCACATTCATCTCTTAGTCAAAGGCATACATCACATAGTTTCCCTATGATACTGACTCTAAGTCCACTACGTTAGAGCAACCTCGAGCCAGTACCTGTGTTTATAGAGTAACTCACCTATCTACATATAAAAATCGGTTGCATGTCATTCAAAATAGATTACATTTTAGAGTACTGTATAAATACACATCTCATGTTGTAATTTACTAAATTAAATAAATCAATATATGTTGTAGTTCCTGAAATCTTACCATATTACCCACTCTTTTAAGTAATACAAAAATTAACAGGTTTCTACAAAATTTCAGTTGTGAGAATCAATAATATTTTAAAGTTTAGAATTGCAAGAGTGAAATAAATTTGTTTAACTTCAAGCCGGTGCAGTATCCAGATTGATATTATATTAATCAAAATAAATGAATGTTTGTAAACAATATAATTTTAAGTAGATCTAATTTTGAAAAAAAATTGTTAACCGAAGTACCTCAAGTTAGTGAGTAGTCCAAGTATAAATCTGGGTACAAAAAGTGGCTTTAGTGAAATATTCAAATTTTTAAGGAAGTTATAAGAAACCTTCAAAATATTTTGTACTGGTGAGTTATTGGGAATATAAAAATAAGTTTGAAGTGATTACGTAAAAAAATGATTTTGAAAAACTACAAGTCTTTATTGTTCCCAAGGAAATTTCTGTGATCACTGATCACATATTCTACTATATACAGGGTGTACCAATCATACGACAAACTTCGGTATATGGGTTATTTTAAGAGATATCAAAAATTGTTATTTACAAAAATAGTAGATTATTTGAAGGTCCATATTTTGAAATTATATCGAACTATACAGAGTGCTGTATAACTCCGTTACAAACCAAACATATGATTTTTCAAATGGGAACCCCTGTATATTATACCGAAATCGGATTGGTTACATTTTTTTGAAGCTTTTGATATGAGGTTTTGCCACGTTATACAGAGTCCTTCAAAAGATATGGACACGTTTATGTGAAAATCGTAGGTAAATCAACGCTCTGTAGCTTGTTGTACGTTGAAGAAAAAAAATGTATTTCGCCGAACAGAGTTTCGTAACATGATGCAATATCTCCGTATCTTATTAAATTTCAATTATATTCTTTCTTATATACAGGGTGAACGGAAACTCGAACCTGTCATTTTCTTTCTTCTTTCAAATGGAACAACCTGTATTTTATAGCAAAAATAGAATTTTCGATTATGTAACTTTAATTTTTGTCAAGCATTCCCTATACCCAAAGTTTATAAAAACAGAATTATCTGGTTATTTATTGTAAACTATTATTATTGACCTCTTATGTGAAAGCAATAAACGTTGTATGTAACAAAAAATCCTAATTAATGATAAATTTTAATGAATAATTCATTCTAAACAAAACTAGCTACCAAAAGTATAATCCTAACCGTAATATTAAGCTGAAGGTTCAAAGTGTTCACCGTTAATACAATGCAATGCTGTAAGAGGCGGCCCAACTGATTGGCCAGCTCGGTCACCCGATTTAACAAAAGTATATTTATTTTTTTCGGGTCTTGTGAGGAATAAGTTTATAAAATCCCCGGCTATTAGAGATGACATGAAAGAGATAATTAGTGCTGCATTTCGATCTGCTAACGTTGATATGCTGAGAAATGTTATAGTCAATCATTTGAACTATTCTGCAGCATTGCATTGATGTTAACGGTGAACATTTTGAACCCTTAGTTAAATATTACGGTTGGGATTATACTTTTGGTGGCTAGTTTTGTTTAGAATAAATTGTTCATTAAAATTTATTATTAATTAGGATTTTTTGTTACATACAACGCTTAATGCTTTCATATAATAGGTCAGTAGTTATATTTTACAATAAATATTACAAAATAACTGTGTTTTTATAAACTTTGGGTATAGGGAATGCTGGACAAAAATAAAGTTACATAATCGAAGATTCTATTTTTGCAATAAAATACAGGGTGTTCTATTTGAAATAAGAAAGAAAATGACAGGTTCGAGTTTTCGTTCATCCTGTATACAAGAAATAATATATTTCAAAATTTATTAGGATACGGAGATATTGAAACATATTACACAACTCTGTTTGGCAAAATACATTTTTTTTCTCTAACGTGCAACAAGCTTCAGAGCGTTGATTTACCTACGATTTTCACATAAACGTGTCCATATCATTGAAGGACTCTGTATAACGTGGCAAAACCTCATATCAAAAGCTTCAAAAAAATGTAATCAATCCGAATTCGGTATAATATACAGGGGTTCCCATTTGAAAAATCATATGTTTGGTTTGTAACGGAGTTATGCAGCACTCTGTATATTTCGATATAATTTCAAAATATGGACCTTCAGCATATCTACTATTTTTGTTGATAACATTTTTCGATATCTCTTAAAATAACCCATAGACCGAAGTTGGTCGTAAGATTGGTACACCCTATACAGGCATACAAAGATTTGTGTAACAACAAAAAAATTTATCAGCTGATAAAAAATTAAATTTATGATAAACAGTAAAATGTAAAGAATTGGAAACACCCAAAAAATAAATTGTTTTCACTTCTGAGTTGTCTGGAAGATCTCGTTGTACCTAGTGCTTTCTGGGGGTGTCTTAATATTTCAAAAATAATATTGGAAACTTAGTAAATATGCTCAATTAAACAAAAGTACCAAATGAAAAAAAAAAGAGTTTCTTAAAATATTCCTGATTTAGACTAGAATTGAGAAAAACAAATATTTTTCAAGCAATTTTTTTTATTTATTTATTTTTGTATTGCTAGACTACACAAATGTTTTAAATTTGGGAGAAAATTTAAACTAATATTTTATAAATTAATTTTAGAGTATATTTTAAATTTATTTTTTATATTTATTTATTATTGTCGTATTAAACTTTCTGTTTGAATTAAAAACTATTCAATTGAGTTAAATGGTTGACCTATTGACACCCAGAACCTTTTTTTTTCTCTTCATAAATGATCCTTTCTGAGTTGTCTAGAGCAATCGGTTGTACCTAGGGAATTCTGAGAGTGTCTTATAATATTTCAAAAATTATAATTTCACAATAAAATAATTAATAATAGACCTGACTAAATAAAAAATTGAAAAACTTCCTTAAAATATCACTGGATCTGAATTCAGCTATAGAAGAGATTAAATTATTTTTATATTATACAATTCTTAAAATTTACTTTTTGTATTTAATAAGGATTCAAATTAAAGAGGAAAATTAAATTTCTAAGCAACTATTTTTCTATTATTCAGTAAATAATTTTTCTTATTATTCTTTTTTTTGATAATTTTCTAATTTAAATAAAAAGTATTAAATTTAGATTATAACCTAAATGATTGACCGATTTGCTCATAGAAGGTTGCAGCGCTGAAAAAACTCCTGAAAAAGAAGAAACACAAACAAAATCCACATAAAAATATCCTCTTGCTGGGGTGTTTCCAAAATTTAATATATATTTATACGAAAAAATTCTAAATAGCAAAAACATTTCGGGCACACTTTTTAAATAACAAAAATAAAAAAATATATTTATAAGATTTCAAAATTATTTAAATTGAAAAAAAAAACTAATCAAAAAACAGTAAGAAATCGAAAAGAAGTTATTATTTGTTTAAAGTAAAAAAAAATAGAATCCAGAATTTAAACTATTATTATTTTCACAATTTTTTCTATTTTTGTTATTTGTCACAACATTCTCCTACCTTTAGGCATATCGCATTTCTTGAGCTGAAACGAGACCGGTAAAATCTGTAAAAAAAAGAAAACGATATTAATTCAATATTGTTTATAAACAGTAGAGAGAAATATTTAAAATATCTTGAAAAGTATGTACGTTTTAGAAATTTGAAAATGATTCTTAAAGAAAAGAAAATTCTCAATAAAATATTCCCAGCTTCCGGAACTCTTTTTTCTCTTATTTTTTTGGGGAGATAGGGACCAAAAATTATTTCATCACCAATTAATCTTGACAACGGTAGCTGGAACGCTACCGAAACGTCGAAATAAAAAATAAAAACATTATCGTGGTTTGATTCCCAAAACAATAAGAGAAAAAAGAATAAGTAATGCTCAAGGAACTTACAGAAGATATTCCGGAACTCTATCTCCATTATTTATAATTTTAATTCATTTCCCGTAATTTTGTTGTTCATTTAAAAATTTGTAAGAAATTATGGTATATTCAAAGAATTCATTCCCGTTAGACAAAAATGTCAAAGTTAATTTTCCAAAAGTTATCAATTCTTATACAACAAAATATTCTTGAACCTCATACTCTATTGTGAAATTTTTTTTAATAATTGTAGAAATCTTTCGCTTCCCATACTCATACTCAATAAGATCACATCATAAATGACATTTCAATACTTAAAAAAATTTTTTCAAACAAAGTATTGGTATTCCTTAAAATTTTATGATGTATTCTTATTTGTAAAGGAATTATTCAAAGTGTTTAGAATACATTATAAAAGTTTCAAATTTCAAAATTAACAATAAATACATTGAATTTTATTTAATGTGACCTCTTTGCTTTTGACGAGGCACGCACATAACCAAAATGACAGTTTGAGACATGTTTGCAGCAGTCAATTAAAATCATGAATAAGGGATATAGTTTTATTGGAAATCTCCTCCTCTTTAAGAATCTATAGGTATTTCAAATTTCTTAAATGTCACTAATTTTCGAGATATTGTTAAATCATTTGAAAAACATTAAAATAAATTGCTTCAACTCTCACTACGTGAAATATTTCCATAATTCTTAAATAGAATTATTCAGTAACAAATTTCACATCTGAAATATTATACCTATTATTTATATTGTATGGTAGTATGAAATTTTGGATGTTTAAATTTTATTTCTTCTTTCCTTGTTGGTTCAAGTATTGGCCTATTTTATGTTTGCACTCAAGGAGCATGCGTGATCGTTCCTCTAACGACCTTTGAGAACAGATCATCAGTTGTGGTTAAACGTACTTATTAGAAAAATAAATGGTTTGTTTGATTTGAATTATTTTAGTAATAATAGAAAAATGTCGATTCACGAAACTGCATGAAAGCATGTGCAACACATATAAAGTTTAACAAATAAAATGTGACAGAAATTAAACTATTCAACGATGGGATTTTCTATGAGGGTAAGTGCATATTTTGAAACAATGTAAAATAACCTAAAAATTATGTTCTTGTTTAATTTCAATACAATTCAATTGGTTTATTAATGTAATTCTTTATATTGTTTTAGATTTTGACGATTAAAACATAATAATTATTGTATTGTATAATACACAGAATACACTGGAGTACGTCTATTGGATCAATGTATTGAATATAATGGAGTATTACCTTATCTTCTTAAATGTAGTAAGGAAACTATAAATAAGTTACTGAATAAGTTATTCCTCCTACGGAAATGGGTTTTTTCCACGTGTGAATGGAAAATGTAAAAAGGAAAAATATTTCACACTTCAACAGCAGGAACTCCTTTCATTCGCTAACCCCCGATAAATTAGATCGATGATGAAATACAATTAAAATTAAAATTATTTTGAGGTTATGTTCACTAGATATTCAAGGTAAAATTGATTATGCTTACCATAGACGCTAGAACATGCTTACACTTCAAAGGAATGTGAGGTACTAAATGACAAATTCTCCGATTTTGATCAATAGGATTCGAAAGATTTGACGTTTATGTCTTTAAATGTCATAATTTTTTAGAAATGTCAGATTAAATATATTTACAATTTGAGATATTTTGCTTATTTTAACTTGATACTAGAAACTATCAGAGACTTATCTAATCTAATTAATTGCACTATGATTTCCGTTCTTTTTTGGGGCATTTTGTACCACTTATTTCAATTATTCATTCACTCAATTTTTATGCCTTTTCTCCAAAACAATAGGTAGTTATTATTACCCGATCTAAAGCTTTTCTTATTTAAAAATCAAATGTTTCCAATATTATTATTGTGTTATATTTGGTTATTAATACATTGAGCTTTTTTAACAATGTAGAATATGTTCTATTATAAGTATTATTTTATACAATATTTGCATCTAATCTACATAAAACATATTTCTAGATGAAATTATCCAACAAATTGAAAGTTTTCAAAAAAATAACAGTCATACAACATACCTAATCAGTATCAAACATTAAAAAAGTATATTTTTAAATAAAATAATCAAAAATTACCTGAATAGAAACAAAAATTCCTTCTTACATTCACTAATTAAAATACCTACTCACACAACGTAGGTACATTCTTTGTTATTAATTCGTGAAGCACTTTTTTCTAGTTTAACAAAAAAACACCGGCTCGGTGACGTATTTAGTCGATCGCTTCACATTCGTTGAGAAGTGATAAATATTATTTCGATTTAATACAGAGTCGGCTACGTTACATTTTTATTTAGGATTTAAAAAATACAGAGTAGGTAGGTTTTAAATATGAAACAACTCACAGGATTTTAATGAATTTTAATTTGTTATAGTTTTATGATGCGGACTTCTCTGAAATTTAGTTTTTAGGTGTAAATCTTTTCGTTAATATTTTATTTTCAAATTATTTACAGTAATACTTTCTTAGAGCATATCGGTTAGGATAGAGAGATATATGAAACTTTAATAGACAGAAATAAAAAGCTAAACTCAATAACATAACAAAATAAAATACATACATACAGTATGGTCCAAATAAAAGGAATACATTTATTATTTTCTAAACCATTTTAGGGGAAAATTCTGAAACCCGTCGAATTTTATTTTTAAATGGGCGCTTCGTCAGATCCCAAATTTTATTTTTGGCGTCATCTATGTGAGCTTGATAACGTCACCAATAAATTAATAAAAAAGTGAATTTTTTTTGCAATGCAACAATTGAATAGTTATTTATGATACAAGTGCGTGAAGTTATACTTTTGCGCACGAGTTGCGTAAATGCAAGGCACGAACGTAGCGAGTGTCTATTTCGCAACGAGTGCGCAAAAGTCCTTCACGCACAAGTGTTCTACAAAACTTTATCTACGACCACATGAAGAAAAAATTAAAAAATGTGATCTGAAGGGGTTAAAAAACATAAAAATGAATTTTCTATAAACAAATATACACAACGAATTCTAATTTCAGGTGGTGTGCAATCCGAAGAAATGCATTCTTCTCGAGGTTCTTCCATTTGAAATAAGTGTAAATAAAATTTTAAATATAACAGAAATTATTTTCCACTATATCTGACACTTCTGTCAAATTTACTGACAGCACAAAAGTTTATACAACAAACAACTAAATTCAAGGCAACTCAATAATTACATAGCTAAAAAAGAGTGTTAAAATGAAAACCTCATTTAAAAAGCATTGGTCATTTACGCACGCTTTTGGGTGTTATAATGAAAGTCCTATATAAAAAGCGTTGTTCGTTTACTCACGCTTTTCAACGTACATGTATAATGTTTGATTTCTCACATTTTTTTTGGTTCCTAAATGACTAATTTTAAAGGTGGTCGCAGATAAAGGTGTTCTAAATACCTATTCTTCACTTTTCAAGTGTCTCCATATAATGAAATCGAAAAGAGTTGAATCAGGGAACCATGGTGGCCACTCACTCACTCTTCGACTTATCCACCAAGGCAGCACAGTGCAGTGGCGCACGATCTTGGTGCAGCCACAATCATTTCTGTTTTGAAAGCAGGTTAAGGTTCCTTCGAGTCAAAACGTTTCAGATTTTGTCATTTCATTATTGACAATAACAATTGTTAAACGTCAATAAAAGAATTTTGATAAGTATGCTTAATTAGATATCGAAGCTACTTGAGGATATGTATTGATTGGGATTTCAATGTCATCTTTAGTCCATTATTACGCGCTCAGAGCTGTATCTGTAAGAATTTGAAGGGTGGGTGACCCCCACAGCACTTAGGCCACAATTGGCCCATTGTGCATCCTTCTGAGGTTCAGACTTCCTTATGGCTCGTCATCCAGCCTACTTGTTTGAAGTAGGCGATAACGTCGCCGGAAGTAAGCTCCCTCATGCTGGGTTGTGTTAGCCTTTACTCGCCGAATACAGAAAACCTAAATTGAGAGTGTGTCGGACATTCACAAATAATGTGTGCGACAGTCTCATCTTCCTCTTCACATCCTCTACAGAGTGAAGTGTCAGACAGACATAGTCTGTAGAGGTGTTTTCGTAGGTGGCAGTGACCGGTCAGAATACCCGTGGCTGTCCGAAGGTTCTGTCTGTTCATAGTCACGTATTTTTTGGCTACTTTGCTGTCCGGATACTGCAGCAGTTCCTTGGCAGGCCTGCAACCTTCTGCATCGTCCCATCTACCCTTAAGCCGACGCCGACAAACCAATGAAAGTGCCAGGTCCCAAGAGTTTTTGGGAGGCTGCTTTCCTGGCTAGTGAGTCGGCAATGTGGTTACCTTTCGATTTACTGTACCCCTTGATCCAGCCTAGAGTGACTTCGTTGTTGCTACAGGCTTCGATCAGGGACAGGTGACACTCCAGTACTAGGCCTGATGTGATACGTGGTCTGTTCAGGGCTAGTAGTGCTTGTCTACTATCCGTAAGGATGTGAATTTTATTACCTGTGGTGTTTCTTTTGGTAATCTCTTTTGCGGCGATGTAGATAGCAGTGAGCTCTGTTTGAGCAACGCTGACATTACAGCCCAGAGCTGTCGGGCGGAGAATATCTACCTTGTACTAATGAGGCGCAAATACGCCAAAACCGTACTACATCTTGTCCCTTCTGATTGCAAACCAAAATGGTAGGTTAAATCATGTAGATTTAACAATTGTTATGTTCTTTTTACGGAATCTGCTCGAGCAAATCAGCTGCTCTGTTCACTTAAATGCTTTTGCGCTTTTTTTTAAACGCTCGCTTTAAACTGAGCTGAACTATCGCTCACCCCTTAACCACTAACTGCACTACCTCTAGAGGGAGTTCGGTTCCGATAGCTCCGATTAGTTGATCATGGGCTTCAAAATGTGTGAGGACCTATACAATAATAATTTCATTAATCACTATAAATGATAATGAAACAAACTTGGACTTAGTCTAGAAGACAAAAGGATAACAGAAAGGGGTAAAGTGAACATAACTATATTCTCCAAATTTTCTCTATGTTTATTTACGACAATCCCATTCATGTATAATAATTCCCATTTGTGAATACAAAAATCGTAGTTTGCTGTCGGCTAAATAGGAAGGAAGAGAGTTTGCAAGTGGATTAAAATATCGGATAAATTACGTTACCGTAGCAACCCTAGCATTTAGGT
>CAJUYI010001654.1:10308-21730 GCA_910591695.1 Galerucella pusilla
ATAAAATGAAAATTTTCCAGGCTGTTGCTGAAGAAACTAAAATTATTGTAGAAAAAGAGGAAGCTGCAGCTGTCGAAAAAGCCTATCACACTCAAACTATCGCCGAGGACGCTCAGAGAGATTTAGGTGAGTTGTTAGGGTAGCGGGAAAAAGTGGGAAAGGTAGTGACAATTTTTAATTTGTGTAGACGAGGCACTGCCGGCGTTGATAGAAGCGGAAAATAGTTTGAAAGCGCTGAACAAAAACGATATCGTAGAGGTGCGATCCATGAAGCGACCACCGGCTGGGGTTGTGTACGTTATAGAAGCGATTTGTATCGTCAAAAACATCAAACCGAATAAAGTAATCAAATTTTTTTTTTTTTTTGGAAATTTGCTTCGAATTTAAACATTTTTTTCGTAATAGATACCTGGATTTAAACCCGGGGAAAAACTGTTGGATTATTGGGACCCGGGTAGAACAATGCTAGCAGATCCTCAAGCTTTCCTAATAAGCTTAATGAATTTCGATAAAGATTCAATAACCGAAGAAATGATCGAAAAATTGAAAAAATACGTCGAAGATCCCCTATTTACACCCTTAAAAATATCAAAAGTAACCCAACTCACTCTCTAATATAATAAACCCTAAAAATTAATTTAATTTTTTTTTCAGATATCGAAAGCTTGCACGTCCCTCTGTATGTGGATCCACGCCATGTACAAATATTACTTCGTGAATAAATCGGTGGCGCCGAAAAAAGCGGCTTTGGCTCAAGCCAAAGCGGATCTGGAAGCGACGGAACGAGCTTTGGCGGAAGCCAAAGCTAAAATGAAGGAAGTCCTCGAAGGACTCGAACAATTACAAATGGCTTTGGCCGCCAAGATTGCTTTTAAAGAGGAAAAGGAAGCGAATATCAGCGCTTGCGAAGAGAGGATGAATAGAGCGATGAGATTGATTAGCGGATTGGCCGAAGAGAAAATCAGATGGATTCAGACTATTGAAAATATTGAAGCTAACGTTGTTAATGTTACTGGGGATATTTTGATTTGTTCTGGTTGTGTTGCTTATTTAACTCCGTTTACGGACTCTTACAGGTATTTATTTATCTATCTTTAATGTAGATTTTGTTTCTTCCATCTTCCTCCTCCGTTTTTTTTAAATACTGTTGCTTTGGGTAAAATTAGTACCTTTAGTTTCTTTCTAGCTCACTTTCCCTGCCACTGCTGCCTCTCACAACCTTTCCATTGTCTTCTTCACCTTTTTTAAGTCACTTTAATCCTTTTCCTTTGGATCTTAGTTTTTCCAGGAAATATTGTTGCTTCACCTTTTTTCAGTTCACTTTCCTTGCTAATGGGATACTGATTTTTTCCATTATTTCTTCTTCACCTTTCGTCTCTTTGATCCTCATAATTCCGACCTTAATTTTTCTCAGAAATTACTGCGGCTTCACATGAACACATAGCTTCTTTCTCTCTTCAGCTTACTTGACTTCTTCTCGTAGGCTTCGTGTTTCCTTCTTCACCTTCCTAGTATCTTTGCTTCTGCTGAAAATAGAGCCACTCTCTCCCCTCTATCTTACCTTTCTTGGAGCTTTCCAATTGTCCCTTCTTCACCTTTTAAGTATATTTGATCTTCATAATTATTGGGACCTTCTTTTTTTCCAGGATATACTGCAGCTACAACTAAAAATAGAGCCACTCTCCCTGACTATCTTACGTCTCTTGTTTCCTTTCAATTGTGCCTTCTTCACCTTTTAGGCATCTTTGATCTTCGTACTTAGGACCTTCTTTTTTTCCAGGATATACTGCAGCTTCAGCTAAAAATTGAGCCACTCTCATCTGTCTATCTTACGCCTCTACTTTTCTTTCAATTGTCCCTTCTTCACCTTTTAAGTATCTTTGATCTCCGTAAATAGGATCTTATTTTTTTCAGGATATACTGCAGCTTCTGCTAAAAATAGTTCCACTCTCTCCTCTCAATTTTACATCTCTAATAACCTTTCAATTGCACCTTCTTCTCCTTTTAAGTATCTTCGATTTTCGTACTTTTGACCTTTTTTTTTCTAGGATATATTGCAGCTTCAGCTAAAAATCTCTACACTCTCTCCTCCCCTCCCCATCTTATTTTTCTTGAAGCCTTTCATTTGTCCCTTCTTCACCTTTTGAGTATCTTTGATCTTCGTACTTAGGAGCTTCGTTTTTTCCAGGAAATACTGCAGCTTCAGCTAAAAATAGAACCACTCTCTTCTGTCTATCTTACGTCTCTAGTTTCCTTTCAATTGTACCTTCTTCACCTTTTAAGTATTTCTGTTCTTCGTACTTAAGACCTTCGTTTTTCCCCGGAAATACTGCAGCTCTCCTTTCGAGTTTCCTCTTATGCTAATTGATTCTTGTATACATTCGCCTGTCCCTTCTTCACCTTTTAAGTATCTTTGATCCTTGTTCTGTAGATCTTGTTTTTTTCCAAAAAATCCTGCGGCTTCAGCTGTAAACATAGCATTCTCTCTAACTTACTCTTCTTGCTAATTGATTCTTCTTGTAACCTTTTGTCTGTACCTTCTTCACATTTTAAATAATTGTTCTTAGACCCGTTTTCTTCAGAAAATACTACAACTTTTGCTGAAAATAGAGCTATTTTCTCATGTCTAGCTTACCTTTGTTGTTAATTGATTTTTCTTGTAGCCTTTCAATTGTCCTTCCTTCACCTTTCAAGTATTTTTGAACCTTCGTTTTTTCCACAAAGTACTGCAACTTCTTATGAAAACAAGTTTTCCCCCCTATCTACTCTCGTTGCTAATTCTCGTAGCTTTAGTATGTCCCTTCTTCACCTTCCAATTATCTTTGAACCTTTTGCGTTTCCCTTCTTCACCTTTTAAATTAAATAAATCCTCTTCACCTTTTCTAGCTTGTCCACCTTGCTAACTGTATCTTCTTGTAGCTTTTCACCTGTCTCTCCGTTACCTTTGAAGTCTCTTTGATCTCGGTACAGAGGACCTTTGTAGCCTTTCAACTGCCTTTTCTTCACCCTTCAAGTATTTTTGATCTCTGTTTCTCAGACCTTCGTTTTTTCCAGAAAGTACTGCAACTCTTTATGAAAACAACTTTTCCCCCTGCTTACTCTCGTTGCTAATTCTCGTAGATTTCGTCTGTCCCTTCTTCACCTTTTAAATAAATCCTCTTCATCCTAGCTTGCCCACCTCGCTAATCGTATCTTTTTGTAGTTTTTTACTTGTCTCTCCTTCACCTTCAAAGCCCCTTTGATATCGGTACTGAATACCTTTTTTTGTTCCAGGCGCGTTTTGTTTTCAAGTTGGATGGAAAAAATAACATTCTACGAAATACCATTCACTCCAAATTGCAATCCGGTCTCAATATTAGGAGAACCCGTACAAATAAGATTATGGCAGCTGGACGGATTACCCAGAGATTATCTATCAACGGAAAACGCCGTTTTGGTATCTTGTTCCAGAAGATGGCCACTTTTTATCGATCCTCAAGGACAAGCTAATAAATGGGTGAAAAATATGGTAAGACTTGTAATTTTTTTTAGTTGTTTCTTTTCGGTAGTTGAATTAATTTTTAGGGTAAAGGAATGGGACTTTCTATTTGTAAGCTTGCTGATAAAGATTTGATGCGTACTATGGAATCTTCTATAAGATTTGGAAAGGCGGTACTTATTGAAAACGTCGGAACGGAGCTGGATCCCGCTTTGGATCCGGTTTTGTTACATCAAGTATTTATGCAAAGCGGTATTTTGGTGATTAAATTGGGAGATGTGGTAGTACCTTATGATGGGAATTTCAAGCTTTTCATTACGACCAAACTACCGAATCCTCATTACACTCCGGAGATTTCTATAAAAGTACTACTTGTAAATTTTACGGTGGTATCAACGTAAGTTGTTTTTTTTCTTCCTCTAACTAGGTGGAATTGAATTTTTTTTATTTTTGTTAGCGGTTTGCAAGATCAACTTCTTGCTTTGGTGGTGATGCAGGAGAGACCGGACTTGGAGGAGCAACGAAGTCAAATTGTTGTAAGTATAGCGACGATGAAACACGAATTGAAAGAGATCCAAGATCGGATTTTGTTCAAATTGAGTTCGTCGGAGATTTCGCCGATTGAAGATTTGGATTTTATCATTACGCTGGAAGCTTCCAAAGTGAAGAGCGAAGATATCAAGGTAAGATTGAAATTAAAAAAAAATTGGGACATTTTATTTTATTTTTAAAAATAAAAATGGGACGAAATTTGTGGAAATGGTTGATTTATTTGTGAAAATTTTCATTTTTCTTTGGCGTACGATGAAAAGTTTGAGGTAAATTTATTTTCATGATTTTCCTTTTATCATAGGCGTACGATACAAAAATTTTTTGAAGGGTTCAAATGGTTTAATATATTTGCAAAAAATTTTATCTGCAATAAGCGTACTAGGAAATTTTCTTAAGGGGTTAACTTATTTATAATTCTACTCTGGGTGTACGATATAAACATCTGTCAAGGGCGAACGATAACAGTTTCAAAAGGGGTCGATATTTTTGAAAAAAAAATTTACCCCATGTGTACGTGGACAATTTTTTAAGGGTACAAATTATTTGTAATCATTTCTATTTTCCATGGACGTACATAATTTTTTTAATAAAGGTTAATATATTTGTAAAATTTCCTTCTATCATAGGCATACGAAAACTTTTCCAAAAAGGGATAGTCTATTTGTAAAAATTTTTTCCTTTGGCGTACGAAGAAAAGTTTTCGAGGTAAAATTTTTTTTTTGAATTTCCTTCTGTCATAGACGTACGATGAGAAAATTGTTTGAAGGGTTCAACTGTTGATAAATGGTTTAATATTTTTGCAAAAAATTTCATCTGCAATAAGCGTACTAGGAAATTTTCATAAGGGGTTAACTTATTTATAATTCTACTCTGGGTGTACGATATAAACATCTGTCAAGGGCGAACGATAAAAGTTTCAAAAGGGGTCGATATTTTGAAAAAAAAATTACCCTAGGTGTACGTGGACAATTTTTCGAAGGCTACAATTATTTGTAATCATTTCTATTTTCCATGGACGTACATAATTTTTTTAATACAGGGTTAATATATTTGTAAAATTTCCCTCTATCATAGGCGTACGAAAACTTTTCCAAAAAAGGTTGGTTTATTTGTAAACATTTTCATTTTCCTTTGTCGTACGATGTTTTGAGATAAATTTATTTGTTTTAATTTTCTTCTATCATAGGCGTACGAAAAAAATGCTTAAAGGGTTCATTTGCTAATAAATGGTTTAATATTTTAGCAAAAAAATTCCTCTACACTAAGCGTACGAGGAAATTTTCATAAGGGGTTAACTTATTTATAATTCTACACTGGGTGTACGATATAAACATGTCATAGGCGAACGATACAATTTTTAAGAGGTGGATATTTTTGCAAAAAAAAAATTACCCTTGGTGTACGAGAATATTTTTTTGAAGGGTACAATTATTTGTAATAACTTCTATTTTCCACGGGTGTACGATAAAATTTTTAAAAAGGGTTGAATTAATTTCCAATAACAACATAAGCGTGCGTCAAAATTTTTTAAAGGTGTTTTCAATGATCCTTTAATTTTTTTTTATTGTTTATCATGGGCGTACATAATTTTGTTAATGCAGGGTGAATATATTTGTAAAATTTCCTTCTATCATAGGCGTACAAAATTTTTTGTTCATTTCTAAAATTTTTGCATCTACCACGGGCTTCCATTAGGATTTTCAAAAGGGTTCACCTCTTTTCAATTTTTATTCAATTTTGGTTTTAGAATAAAGTAGAATCTGCCGAAATTTTAAAATAAAAATGTCTTCAAAGATGGGACAAAATTTAAATTTTAATGGTTGATTTATTTCTAAAAATTTTCATTTTTTCTTTGGCGTACGAAGAAAAGTTTTAGAGGTAAATTTATTTTCATGATTTTCCTTGTGACATAGACGTATGAAAAAAATTCTTTGAAGGGTTTAACTTTTAATAAATGGTTTAATATTTTTGCAAAAAATTTAATCTACCATAAGCGTAGTAGGAAATTTTCATAAAGGGTTAACTTATTTATAATTCTACTCTGGGCGTACGATATAAACATTTGTCATGGGCGAACGATAAAATCTTTAAAAGGGGTGGTGATTTTTGCAAAAAAATTTACCCTAGGTGTACGAAGACATTTTTTCAAAGGGTACAATTATTTGTATTTTTTAAAGGTGTTTTTCAATGATCCTTTTATTTTTTTCCAATGTTTATCATGGGCGTACATAATTTTGTTAATGCAGGGTGAATATATTTGTAAATTTTTTTTCTATCATGGGCGTACGAAAACTTTTCCAAAAAGGGTTAGTTTATTTGTAAAATTTTTGTATTTACCACGGGCGCACAATAGGATATTCAAAGGGGATTACCAATTTTCAATTTTTATTAATTCTTGGTTTTAGAATAAAGTAGAATCTGCCGAAATTTTACAATCAAAATGTCTTCAAAGATGGGACAAAATTTAAATTTAAACGGTGGATTTATTTCTAAAAATTTTCATTTTTTCTTTGGTAATTTTTCGAGGTAATTTTATGATTATGAATTTCGTTCTGTCATAGACGTACGTTGAAAATTGTTTGAAGGGTTCAACTTTTAATAAATGGTTTGAAATTTTTGCATCTACTATAAGCGTACTAGGATATTTTTATAAGGGGTTAACTTATTTATAATTCTACACTGGGTGTACGATATAAACATATGTCATGGGCGAACGATAAAATCTTTAAAAGGGGTCGATATTTTTGCAAAAAAAAATTATCCTAGGTGTACGTGGACATTTTTTCGAAGGGTAAAATTATTTGTAATAATTTCCATTTTCCATGAGTGCACAATAAAATTTTCAAAACAAAAATTTCTACAACATGAGCGTGCGACAAAATTTTTTTAAGGTGTTTTTCAATGATCTGTTTCTTTTTTTTTCAATGTATATCATAGGCGTACATAATTTTGTTGATACAGTTAATATTTTTGTGAAGTCGTAGGTGTACGAAAACTTTTCCAAAAAGGGTTAGTTCATTTCTAAAAATTTTGTATCCACCACGGGCGCACAATAAAATTTTCAAAAGGGATTGCCTATTTCCAATTTTTTTTAATTTTGGTTTTAGAATAAAGTAGAAGCTGCAGAAATCACTCAAATCGACATCGATAATACAAGAGCGTTTTATATACCGGTAGCAAATAGGGCACAAATTTTATTTTTCTGCGTCGCCGATTTATCGAACGTCGATCCAATGTACCAATACTCTTTGGAATGGTTCGTACAAATTTTCGTTTCAACCATGGCCGAAACTGAAAAATCAGGTAATCAGTTTCACAATTTCGATATATTTTTTTTTCGGTCTTAGATGGGAAACTCATCATCAGACAGTATCGGACTCATCCTCAAGGGAATACCTACCAAACAAACCCACCTCAAGCACGCCATTACTCCCTCCTCGGAATCACTACCCTAGCATACTTCAAGTCCCTCACACACTCTCCGCCATCTACTCCCTTCTATCACTCCTACCCTTCACATTCCTTCTCTTTCCTAATCATTCTCTCCACCAGATTCATCTGTAACACTCTCCATCCATCCTCTACTCGTCCCCTCTGAGGGTTCCAGAGGGTACCTCCCATGTTTTCCCCTCTCCGTCTTTATCTTCCCCTTCTACATTCTGTCTCCCCTGGCTTGTGTCCCGTTTCCCTACAAAAGAAGTCCTGCCGGTAGTCTTTGGCCATGTGCTCTACGCTGTTACATCCTTCAATCCAGCATTCCCCTATATTCACCACTCTTTTGGCATTACACCCCGCTAACTGGTTGCCCATCACTCCACATCCAAAACATCTGCCCTTCTCTCTCCCCTCTACAATATTTACCCTAATCCAATCCAACTCAGTATCCTCAGTATCCCCTAGTAAGGCTCCCGCTTTCTTCCATTTCAACCCCATCACCGCCATTTTCATTCCGTTCCTCTCCCTCACCACTTTCATCACCCTTGTCCCTTCCCCAAACTCCATCTTCAATCCACGGGTCTTTACCAACCATCTTAATGGTTTTTGTTCCCATTGTTCCAATATTTATATTGAGTTTGTTAAAAAATAATAATAATTTTAGATGTAATCGAAACTAGAGTCCGAACCATCAACGACTTCTTCACATTCAATTTATACAGTAACGTTTGTAGAAGCCTCTTCGAAAAACACAAAATGCATTTTGCATTTTTGTTGTGCATTCGAATCCTAATGGATTTCAAAGAAGTCAACACGCAAGAGTGGCAACACTTTTTGGCGGGAGGTTCTCCTACTCAGGTAAATGAAAATTGAACGAAAAAAAAAATGTTTTTTCTAATTTTATCTTTTTAGCACCTCCCTAATCCCGCTCCGAGCTGGTTGTCCAGCAGAGCTTGGAACGAAATTTTAGCTCTAGACGCCCTACCCAACTTCCAACAATTTGTAGCTACCTTTCCCGCGAATGTAGCACGCTACAAATCAATTTTCGAAAGTTTAGAGCCGCATAGGTAAAATTTTTGAAAATTTCCTCGAAAATTTAATACTCTAATTATCCTTTTTAGAGCTCCTTTACCATCTCCATTCAACAACGACTTTGATATGTTTCAAAAAATGATCGTTTTGAAAAGCTTACGACCCGACAAAGTAACCAACGCCATGCAGGACTTTTTGGCCGAAAAATTGGGTCAACAATTCATCGAACCTCAAACTTCCGACTTGTCGGCCATGTTCAAGGAATCAGGTCCTGCTATTCCTCTAATTTTCGTCCTATCCACCGGCACCGATCCTGCCGCTGAATTGTACAAATTCGCCGATCGTTTGAAAATGGGAAAAAGATTGTTTTCGATTTCCTTGGGTCAAGGGCAAGGTCCTAGAGCGGAAAAGTTGATGCAGAGTGGAGTTGAATTAGGATCTTGGGTTTTCTTCCAGGTAGATTTTTTTAAACCAAAAAATCCAGCCCCACGTTGGGCGCCAATATTTTTTTTTTTATTTAGAACTGCCACTTAGCTCCAAGTTGGATGCCTCGTCTGGAACGCGTCATTGAATCTTTAACTCCGGAAACCACGCACCGAGATTTTCGTATTTGGTTAACTTCGACGCCATCCCCCCATTTTCCCGTATCTATTTTACAAAACGGCAGTAAAATGACAATAGAACCACCGTCGGGGTTGAAAGCGAATATGTTGAGAGCCTACAGGAACGAAGTATCTGAGTTGATGGATTTTATGCAGTCGAGTGATCCGAAAGCTCCTACGTTTAAACTTTTGGTGTTTTCGCTTTGTTTGTTCCATGGAGTTGTTTTGGAAAGGAGAAAATTTGGACCGCTCGGATTTAATATTCCTTATGAATTTACGGGTGAGTAAAATTATATTGGAAAGTTGTCTTTTCTACAAAGTGTCCAAATAGTTCAAATCAGTGTTTTTTTGGTGTCCAATCGATACAGGTGAGTGAAATTATGTTGAAACTTCAGTTGTCTTTTCTACAAAGTGTCTATATAGTCCAATGTGTTTTTTGATGTCCAATCTATGACTTATGCAGCTATGTGTGACCTTGGGATTTACCAGACCATTTTAGCATCACCAACAAATCTTCCTCTTCTGCTACCTCCAACTGGGTAAAAGCTCCAGTCACAAAAATAACCTTAATCTCCCAAATACTCTTCTCAATAATCTTCCCATAATTAAATCAACGATTTTTACATCTTTAAGGTTTCTGTTTCTGTGAAGTGGGGTGTAGGCTCACAGCACTTAGGCCACATGTGACCCATTGTACCGGGTGATCGAGAGGTGAGCGAGAGGCCATATCTCATAAGATATTGGTCGTATAGATTTAGGAAAAAAAATTCATGATAAAAGTCGCCAAGAGAAATTGCTGGAAAATATTTTCGAGTTTGTCAAACGTCCGCTAGAGGGCGTAACAACCAACACCAAGTAGAAAAATGGGATTTTTATAGAATTTTACCTAATGAAAGAATATTGATGATATCATTTTCATATTTACTAACTATTCACCTACATTTTTTGACTGAAATGTTTTGTTCTATCTATCAAAATAAAGCGGTGGGGGAAGTTCAATTGTTTTTTATAAACAAAACAAGATTTCTCCCGTTTCGCTTGACCGATTTTAAGAAATTTGGGCTCATATGAAAGAGCATGATTTACACTACAAAACGCTCACTTGGTTTTGACTTTTTGACTTTCGTCTTCGCCGCTAGATGGTGTTAACTTAAATGGTAGCTAATTTTTGAGAATCTTCTCAGCTCTTTCTTAATATTTTTGATACCGTCCAAGTTGTTTTGCTGATGAAAATATTTCCTCTACTTATAGATGGAGATCTTAAGATTTGCATCTCCCAGCTTCACATGTTTCTTATGGAATACAGCGACATCCCCTTCAAGGTTTTGAGCTATACAGCTGGACAGATCAATTACGGTGGTAGAGTGACTGACGATTGGGACAGAAGATGCTTGATGAATATCTTAGCTGATTATTACAAAAAGGACGTTATAAGTCAAACGTACGTTTTCGACAACGAAGGATTGTATCATCAGGTATTTTGAATTTACCCAAATTTTCTTTGAGATACATTTTATTTTGTTTTTAGATACGAACAGATGTTTTATTTGCCGATTACGTGGAGTATATTAAAACTTTGCCGATTAACGACGATCCGGAGTTGTTCGGGTTGCACCCGAACGCGGATATTACGTTTGCCCAATCGAAAACTTACGCTTGTCTGTCTACGTTGCTTCTGCTTCAACCTAAGCAAGTTGGAGGAGCTGCTAGTAGTCAAGAGGAAACTACTGCTAATGCTGCAAAGTTTATTTTGGAACAAGCGCCGGATCTGTTCAATTTGGATTTGATATCTAAACGGTGAGTTTTGAAAAATATTTGGAAAATGTAAAAATTTTTTTTTGGTATATTTTGATCCCAATTTTTGTAAATTTTTAAATCGAAATGGGAGTATTTTGAATATTATTTCGTAATTTTTTTGCTCCAGCTGTTTTAAAAACTACCTTTTTAACGGAGTTTAACAAAAACATTTTGCCCCCCATTTTCTACGCCACTGAAAAAACTTTTTCTTCCTCGCAATTTCATGAAAAAAAAAATATTTTCATGATTTATTCTGCTAGGACGAAATTTATGTAGAAAAGGGAATATTTTGCCCCCAATTTTCCACCCCACTTTGAAGTTTTTGGTGAATTCTGGAAATTTTAATATTATTTCGTAATTTTTTCAGCTCCAGCTGTTTTAAAAATAACCTCTCCAACGCAGTTTAACAAAAACTTCCTGCCCCCCATTTTCTACTCCTCCGAAAATTTTTCTTCCTCACAATTTCTTTTAAAAAATTGTTTCCATGCGTTTTATTCTGTTAGGACGAATTTTCTACCGAAAATGG
>CAJUYI010001654.1:35969-47831 GCA_910591695.1 Galerucella pusilla
AATAAATAAACTTACGTCATATTCATAACTACTCATACTATGTAGCGACCCATCGCTACAGGTGCTATGTGATTTTGTAGGATCCTATAACAAACAAAAAAAAACACATTTGATCCCACTGGTTTTCAAAACAATCGTTTTTGGTGAGCCACAACCAAAAATTTATAAAACAGTAGATAACTTATAACCCCGATTCGGTGCCGTCAGATTTTTATTTTATTTTCAAATTTGAAATACCTGCGGACCATCATCGTAAGGTAGAAAAATTCGAATTCTGTTTATCCAACGCGAATTTCTCGACACTAACCCATTGTCGTACGCGAACATTTGTTTTTTTTTTTAAATTAAATTTGGTGTGCCTAACAAAAACTCATCTCTTCTGTATTATATCGCGATCGAGTAGTTTCTGAAACATCCTCGACAAAACATGAAAACAATGTCGAAGCGCGCCATGAGAAACAACCTGACAAAAGTAGAAACTTTCTATCTATGACCGCAGTTAATAAAGGCAGTGGCGTATCCGAAAGATATTTTTTTGGAAAGAATATAAAAAATATTCAAGCTAGGCATTATTTTAGAAACTGTCTACAGAGTGAGTCATCAGTTATGCCGAATTAATAGAAATAACTCTTTTTTATTATTATTAACGTTGAATTTCAATGCCACTTTGTATCAAAATACTTCAACGGTAAAAATTAAACTGGGACGCTACTGGAACAATGTGTAACAGAGTATATAGCCGTATCAGTTGTTGCATTGTCTAACTACGGGGTATTATGTAAGAGACGCTTTCGGACTCGCTTAATATGGGTGTTTTCATTTCCTTGTGGTATACATTTTAAGTATTGGTATGTTCTTGAGCTACATTTCCATCTCCAACAATATTATAGACCCTGTATTAACGAGCGAGATGTTTTCGATTTGATAAATTCATAGAAATATATACAGGAGCGTCTAAATGTAACTCTTTTTCAAGAAAGGGAAGGAAAAATAGATCTTCAAGGTTTAATTCGACAGGATATTTTATTTTTCTGAAAGTAAAATGATTTTCCCGACGTTTTACCAATTTTCAGTTTTAAGTTGACAACAGAATATTTCGTAATAATAAATACTGTTTTTATGTGTGTCGGAGACAGACCGATTCGTAACAAAATTTTTTTAATAGAATCTCCGTTATAATATGAGGTCATGATCAAATTTTTATTCGTGATATTTTAAAAGTGTGTAAAATTTTAAACAGAATTTTGAAAAAGTACTATTCCGACAGATTTAATATAAAGGCACGATTTTTATATACCGGGTGGGTAAATAAGAACGATTGTATTGGAAAAAAATTGATAACAATAGAAAACAAGAAAAAATTTGGAAATTATTTATACAGGGTGGTCCTTAAGTAATTAATTGTATATAGAAGTACAGGCCAATCTTCACTTCAAAATATTGCGATTTAAATCAACTAGCCTTAATAAAATTTTGATATTAAGAGAGATACAGGGTGTTAAACATGAAATTTTAATTTTCGTTTTTTACAATAACTTTAACGCTTTTTGACGTATATGCACAAAAATTTGGGGTTGGGATTTTTTTGATATAAGAAATCATAAATTTGTATCAATTTCGTTGTATTTTGTAGAGGGCGCCACATAGCCCATTACATTAGCATTATTTTTGTAAAAAATAATTAAAGCCACATCGTTACAACAAATAAAAGGTATACTTGTTACTATCCCCAAATCTTAACGGTTTTAGAAATAATCACATCTTAGTGATTAACTACATTATTATTATTCAATGAAATTACGTTCGAAAAATATAGTTGTGTGCACTGTACTTCTATGTACAATTACTTACGGACCATCCTGTATACTTGTAGGTTCACCGCTGGGGGGGCAAAAATGAGTAAAAAAAATTCAAAAAGTCAAATTTCATAAAAATATTCATCCTATTCAACAAAAAGTCTGTGTATATACAGGATGTTTCTAAATACATGTGAAAAAATTTCAACTTAAAAAAACTGATGGGGCATATGAAAAAATTTCCCCCTTTCGAGATATCTCTCCTAAAAGATGCTGGGTGGAACAATATTTTGAAAAAACCGGTTTATCGAGTATTTTTACAAAAACATTTATTCACCTTGTATTACTATTTTATTTATTTAAAATGGAGCCAATAAAAATGATTTCGAAAATATACAGCCTATTCTATTACAAATAAAGATTACCAACTGTACAGGGTGTCCCAAATTGGTGTGTTTTGCAGGGTATCTTGTTGTTGTTTCATAAGTTTATTGTTTTTATATTTTTTAATCTGGTGTTATTTTTCAATAATTATAATTTTGATTGATAAAATTGTCACACATCAGTATCCTTATAATGAAATGCTAAATTTCGATACTGAGTGTTCCATTTTTTCAAGGTTGTTTCACCTGATAACATCCATAAATGGTTTATTTACACTGTAGCTCCAACCATTGAAAATAGATAAATATGTCATATCAGGTGAATGAGAATTGAAAAAGGAAACGAAAAACGTCAAAATATACAGGGTGTCCCATTTAAAACAACATTATATTTCTCTCATAAAAAAATTCTGTGCGCCACTGAACTCTTTATAATATCATATCTATCAAAAGTTTTCATAACGTTTATTGGAACTTAAGTTCTTTACGTCAGGTTATGTTTGAGCGACCAGGGGTCGCGACGCAAAAGATCTGACCGTTACGTTACGTTATGTTGCTTCGTTATGTGCCTTGCTTGCGTGCGTGTGCTCTCTTCTGAGTCTCTCCTTCGTTTACGAAGCAGCGATTCATATGCTTCGGCCGGAAATCGAACCCGGGCCGCCCGCGTGGAAGGCGAGCATTCTACCATTGAACCACCGATGCTATATTAAAATTCTATACAAAGCTGGCGCAAAAAATGGTATAAGCATCTCGAACGTTAAGGGTAATTACAACATTTGCATGTAGATTCCTCTCGTAAAATTGGACAAAATGGTATGAGGATTAAGGGGTCTAGCACATTTACTTTTCAAAATACAGGATGTTGAAATTTTGAAAACTTGAATGTTTTAATTCGATAACTTTAAAATGGATGGATAAATTGATTTGACATTTGGCAGGCTGTTTTTAAATTTAATGAAGCTATCGTTACTTTAACAAAAAAAGAAGTCATAACATCTTAACTGCTTTTCTTCTATCTCTTTTAGCTTACGAGATACCCTGCAAATCACACCAATTTGGCACACCCTGTAGCTACTAGATTTACGTGAATCACCCTTTTATTCGGAAAACAATTGAATTCAAAATTTCATGTAACAAATAATTTTAGTTAGCCACACTGTATAAATTCGCAGATTTTACTGAGTTGAAAATTTCGTTTTTTTTTTCAATTTCAACTCTACAACGCATCGAGTACGAATCTCCGTTATAAATTATGTTTGAGGTCACGTTCGATATTATCTCAAGAAATTAGCTGATATTAATTTTTTTTTTCATTTTCCTATCTCTGCGCGTTTCCGTTTGCGACTCATCTTAAAATAAACAATAACAAGTTTTAGAACGCATATACAACTTTCGAATTTATTATTTTTTTATAGAACTCACTTTATTTGCAGTCTTTTCAATACGAAGTCCATCGGAGGCAGTGGGCGAATTACATGAACTGTGAGGTAGACCTTCGTCATCTTCACTTGTATCACCTGCAGTTGTTCGCTTGCTAATTATTTCGGTAAGTTCAGTCTGAAATCAAAATAAAAACTATATAGAATGAATTTTTGCAAGTGAGAGCTTCTAGATTAAAAAAAATTCGTACCAAATACGTGAGAACAACATTTTTTAAATGATGATTCATCTTCGCTAAGGTTTTAAAAATTATTTCTCGATTATTTCAACAGTTTTACTTTTGTTAGTAAATCGCGTGTCGGCAGCTTGTCACTCTTCACCCAAACTAATAAAAACTGAATATTTTTAAATTATTGATCGACTATTATTAATGACTAATGCAGAAAATGCACCTGCTGACAATTGTTGAATAATAAGTCAGCTTTTAGTTTTAGATTGGAAACAAAATTAATGCAGTTATTAACAATATTTTACCACAATTTTGGAACAAATTGATCAAGTATTCTTAAACGACCTTATTGAAAGTATTCTTGGCAGTGGCAGTGGCAAACCAACAAGAGGTTGAAACTGACAGCCATAGTCGTTACCTTTTTAATTAGGGAACCGCACGAAACAATCATTTTCCGCAAAACTTTTTATAAACTTTTTGTAACCATCATTGAAATTTGATATACTTTTTTTAGCAGTCGTTAATATCGAATTTTTATTTTGTTTTATGAGAGTAATAAGTGAAATTTATCAAATTTCAATGATTTTTTTTTTCGGGCCGAGATGGGAAACTCATGTTCGACTGGGTCCTTAACCAGTACCCAGACAGTGTTGGACTCATCCCCACGGAGATGCCTACCAACCAAACCCACCTCAAACTCGCCGTTACTCCCGCCTTGGAATCACTACCCTAGCATACTTCAAGACGGGCGGCGGTCCCTCACACACTCTCCCTCATCTTCCACCTTCTTTCACTCCCACCTCTCTCATGCCATAGCGAGTCCTTCTCTTTCCCTTATCATGCTCTCTACTACGCCACTTATCTCCATCCATTCCCCCTCGCCCCTCAACATAATCTCCACCATATTTTCCCAATACACCGCCTCTCCCAGTTTATTCTCTAACTTCTGCAAAACTTCCTCATTCTTCCAGCATCTAAACACATGTCCCACATCATCCTCCACTTCACATCATTCGCACACTCCAGTTTCTCGACCCATGCCCTGTGAGCACCTGCGTCAAGAAGTAGTTCACCTTCCCAAATTTCCGGTCCACCCAATTTCTCCTGCTCCCAATCGATCCTTTTAGCGCGCCCTCATACTCATCCCACCTTTTCTCCATTTCCTCATTCATCCATTCCTGTACTTCCTCTCTGCTCGCACCCCTCCATCGTTTCAGTCTGGATCTAGCCATCAAGTCCAATGGGTGAGACCTTGACAGCACCGCTGCTGCCAGTCCACCCACTGTCCTGTACGCCTGCACCACCCTCAAAAGTATTCCTCTCTGCACCCGCAGGAGTGGTCTAACCCTCGCATTCACCCCTGCTTTCTCACCCCACACTTCAGCGCCATACAGCATACTCTGCTCTACCGTCCTACCAATTATCCTCCTCTTTCATTCTCCCGGTCCTTTCACATTACCCATCAATCTTCCCAGGCACGCTGGCCTTACTTTTGCCTTCTGTGCAGCTTTCAGCATATGGGTTTTGAAGGATAATTGGCTATCCAACCACACCCCCAGATATTTCACCGCTTCCTCCATCCGAATTTTCTTTCCCTTCACCATCACCCCCACCTCCCTTGCCTTGCTCCGCCCCTTCACCAGTAGCCCCACAGTCTTATCCTCAGCCATTTCCAGTCCACACCGCTCTATCTTCTCCACAATCATCCTACACATCCTCTCCGCCTTTCTTTCTATATCCACCTCTCCCTTTGCCGTACATACCAGACAGACATCGTCCGCATACACCGTAATCTCACATCCCTCTTCACATACAATCCCACAAACTTCATCAAACACACACTTCCAAAGCGTCGGTCCCAGAACCGAGCCCTGGGGCACTCCAACCTCCGTCCCATACCTTCTCCCTCTAGTGTCCACTATCGCACGCCCCGTCAGGTAGTCCTCTATCGAATTTTTATTTTGTTTTATAAGTGAAATTTATCAAATTTCAATGATGCGTATAGAAAATAGAACATTTTTTGAGAAGCTTCTTGCAATAGGGTATTTTCCTATGAGCGGAAAAAAATAAAAAAGAGTCGGAGCAGGTACTTTGTGGTACTATTATGCCAGAAATCAATATTTCACACAAATAAATTAAACCAGTGATTTTTTATTAACTTAACAAAAATGGTAATTTTCAAATATTTACTCAGCGCGGGAAAATATGTGAGTTTATTGTGACGTCAGAGGTCTCTTTGCTTGCTTGTTTCTTATAGGCCAGCTCAGGTGGGCGGCCGCAGGTCGAGCCGATGGTGACAGTTAACAAATGATGTAAAATTTTTTTCAATAACATTTCTTGGACTTTTAATTTTTTGTTAACTTTAAAAAATTATTAATTACAAAATAATTAACTTTAATAAACTTTTATCGCGGTATCTTGTTGAGTATATAATATATATAAGAGGGGCTCCACAAAGCCAAACATTTTTAGGTTTATTATTTAAACTTTTATGTCGTCATTTGTGAAAACGGAGATAGGAAAAAAATTCGTTAATCAACAATTGCATGGCTTTTTGAAAAATTGATTTAAAAATTTTTTTACAACGGGCATAAATTCTTTAAAGTATCTGGATGATACCATAATTTATTAAAATTTTTAAATTCATATTTGTTACTATAAAAAAATAATTTTCTGTGGTACGCCGTGTTCAGCGAAATGCCGTAATCGCTGCACGGAGCCCTATTTTCAGCGTTAAATTAAAACTATTAATATTAGAGGTGGAGTTCCGGGAGCTACAACTTTTTTTTCGGAAATTTCCTCCTCTTTAAGGACCTTTTTTCCAAATATCGTAAATATTAATAGTTTACGAGTTATTAACAAAAACCTAAATACCTCTTTTTTTTTCATCTTATTTTGTTAATAACAATTGCAATTTTTTACGTGCAGTAAAATCCTCAAAACACATTTTTCTAGAGGTCATTCCGAATCCAATGAGCTCATATTTTTAGGAGCGTTATATCTATTTTTCATGTTTTTCAACATGTAGGCTGGACTATCCTTTTTTCTCCCGTCAAAATTGCATAAGTCTGTCCTATTCATCTTAAGGATTTTATTTGGAAGTTATGATTAAACGCAATAAAAGAAAACCAAAACGTTGAGTATGTCTTTGTTGAATCGTATGACCCGCATAATACTGCATTTGACTATAGCTTTAATTTCCATAATTATCAAATTCCACCACAATTTTTTCAATAATTTATTCTATTTAATAATTATGATTCATCTATTCTTTTATAAATACACGTTTGGTATGAATTTTAAACAAAATTTTTCAACGACAAAACCAAGAATTTGATATATTTTTGATAGATTTCGAACAGTACAGATGTTTGTGTAATGTTTCTATGAAATTAAACAATCTACTTTGTTTATATACAAACTAAATAGTTTGTAAATACTGATACATAATTTTTTTTATATCTAAACATCGGGTGATGATATAATGTTTAAAATATTGTGACGAATGCGTTTGAAACCACTTCCATATAAATCATTTGTAAGCAATTCTCGAAACCCAGTCTATATCATTTTAATTATATAAATAAGTCATCAAAATAGCTTTTATACAAGGAGATCTCGAATTTTAATGAAAGAACTAGAATTATATTTTGAAAAAATGCAACAAAATTCTGTTTTTAATGCCATATTTATCAAATGTATAGTTATACAGGGTGTCAATTGTTTTTTAGTTATTGTTACACCCTATATAATTATGATTTAGACCGTTGGAAAGCATTTTCTACTGGTTTTCCAAAGACGTATCACTACCATTTAAATGTTTGTATGTGGGGCATAGGGGGTTGATGGGGGTATGGGGGTGCGATCTCTCTCAAGTCATATTATTTCCCCCTCTTTACCCTAGAAATGGTTTTGAATTTTTTTAAATTGTTTTTCGTTCACGAGGTACAGCAGCACATTGTTAGTTTTAAAATTGACATCCTGTATATATGTATTTATACTTTTTATCTCGTTGTTAATTACATGTGACAACGCCGTAAAATAACTCGATACACAAACATAATGTGAATCAGAAATAGTGACTCTGTACATACCTCTATTTCTTTCTTTCTTTTTTATCACCCGGTGTTGCCAGATAATCAAATAAATCAGTTTACATAGGTAGTTTTTTTTGTGGACGCACTGTATAGTCTTGGACGTGGCTTTAACTTGTTACAATCTATGCTTCGTTGAATAATGAATTTTATTTCAATTTAAAGACAACATTGATCTTTGTTAATTAAACGGAATATGAATTGAAAATAATATATGGATGTGAATAAATCTGGAGGTAAATGTTAATGGTCTACCGACGAGGTTATGTTAAAATTAACTACCATTACAACATTAAATTTAATCAGATATGAACTTTCTAAAAAAATATGTATAAGTATGTTTCTTAACAGTTAGGAGTTTCAACTTTCTAGTGCCGTATCTCATAAAAAGCGTATATTGTAAATATGCTGCAAAAACTCGATAATACATATAATATATAACTGAGCCACAGCAAATAGTTGGGGAAGTTTTACCTGGTTACAAAAAAAAAAAAAAATTGAAATGTTCTACCTTTCTACCGCTACCTTTTAAATTAGGGAACTCCAATAATCAATAACAAGTTTTACGCCAAATAAAGGTACCGCATTTTACACTTTTAAATTTTTCAACAAAATGCTGTGGATTTTGCGCGTCATAGAATGTAGATAAAACTTATTTGAGCACTCGATAATACATACAGGGTAGCGAGAAAGTCTGGCACCAAGTCATTTTCTTTGAAAATAATTAACAATATAATTATCAAATTTTGTGGCTGTTCATAACCCTAAAATTTGATCATTATATTATGTTTATTATTTTCAAAGAAAAAGACTTGGTGCCAGACTTTCTCGCTACCCTGTATAATGTATATACAATGTCCGCCATAAAGTTGGAACCATATATGGGAATTTTTTTCATTATTGTAGTTAAATAACAACTTTGGATAGCAATCACTTCTGCTTCTGAAATAACTTAAAATGCGTCAAGTCAAAGTTGACAGGTAACATCTGTCAATGGTCAAGTTCGTAATTTTGGAAAAAATGTCCTAAAAACGGGTCAATTTGTTAAAATTTCGAAAAATGTTACTTGAAAATTATGATTCTAATCACATTTTATGCTTATATGCCGATTTTGAGAGAGAATTTTTGATGTTCAATAAATTTCATATTTTCGTATTTTTTATTCACCCCCGTATCTGGCTACTTTAAAATCATTTGAAACTCTTTAAAGTAGTATAAAGGCTACCGTTCCATTGCATATTGTGATCATAATATTCGTACGTAAGCTGGTGTTGAAGATAATTGATATTTTCAACTAAAAAAGAGGTAGTCTCTGGATTATTTTCCAAATTTCAAAAAAATCAGAAATTGTTTTTCAACGACTACTTCAAAATTACAAACAATAAATAGATCACGTTTGCAAATTGACCCGTTTTTAGGACATTTTTTTCCAAAACTTGACAATTGACAGATGTTACCTGTCAACTTTGACTTGACGCATTTTAAGTTATTTCAGAAGCAGAAGTGATTGCTATCCAAAGTTGTTATTTAACTACAATAATAAAAAAAATTCCCATATGGTTCCAACTTTATGGCGGACATTGTATGATCCACAGATATGGTTGACGAAAAAAATTGAAATGCTCCACCTTTCTACCGCTACCTTATGAATTAGGGAACTCCAATAATCAAAAACAAGTGTTACGCCAGCTAAGGGTACCGCATTTTACACTTTTAAATTTCACAAAAAATGCTGTGGATTCTGTACGCGTCATAAAATTTTGATCATACTTTTTTTGAGTACTCTTATAATCAAAACAATACTACAGTATCAACGGCTGCTAAAGACACCACCTTCTACACTGTTAAAAAACGAAATATCAAATTTTACAAAAATGAGGGGCATGGAAAATTTCAACTCAAGATTGATGCTGATGTTAAGGAAGGTAGGATAAATCATATTTTAGAATGAGATACAATACAGGTGTAAAAAAATGAAAAATTCCTAAAAAAATGGTATTGTAAAGAATTTGAATGTATAAAATTGAAGCCAGTGTTGAGCATTGTAATATTGACAAACCCTGTATAAACTTTCCGTTAAATCAATTTCTCAACCTTACCCAAATCCTTCTAAGAATATTCATAGCAGGCTGAGCAGTTCTTCCCCAACATCTACCTCCAGCACCCATCAAGTCACTCAATACTCTCATCCCACTACATATTCTTCAACAACACTAAATCACCAAATCGTCAATTGTTAAAACCGCACAATTTACGCCACTTCCTAAAGGAAATTCCATAGGAAACAGCTCTGGTTTTTTTTTAAATATTTCTGTAGCACTGCAATAGAGATAAAAGTGTAACTAACGAAAAATAAGATAGAGACTCGGCTGTGGCAGTTCGACGGACAGACTACAGAGAGAGTAAGTTATGGTCACTCGCAAAAGGTCGAACGACGACTGACATTTTCCGGCCGGTTATGTAAAAGCAATGTTGGTTCGTTGGTATGTATATACTTTGAATATACCAAACTAAGAACCCGATATCAAACGAATGAATTAATAATTATGTACTCAGTTGGTAGAAGCAATGTCTGCATGCAACTATCTATCTATCTGTATGTTTCTTTTGGTGTATTTATTATTTTTCGTTATCTTTTTTTCACCTGCACTAAGAAATTGGGAAAACAATGACAAAAGAGCCTCCCAATTTTATTTAATTTAAATTTTTCTTATTGAATAAAATGAAAATAAGAATGAAGTGATTAAAAAAAAAGTAATTGTTGAGATGATTGTTTTTTAGAATTGTAGGTATACGGTGTTGACCCAGAAAATAAGTGTGTATGCAAAGTAAAAGTATGAAAATGTTTTATGTTTTATGCTCCGGCTGTTTTATGTAGAGATCTTATTTCCTTCTTAATGGTGGTAGCAATAAGTGATGACACGGTTTTTAGTTACGAAAAAAATATAAAAAATTTAAATGTTCTACCTTTCCCAATGAAAATTAATAAGTAATAATGCTATAATTGTAATTGCCGCTACCTTTTAAATTAGGGAACTCCCATAATCAAAGACAAGTTTTACGCCAACTAAAAGGTACCGCATTTTACACTTAAATTTCTCAAAAAATGCTGTGGATTCTATGCGAGTCATAGAATTTTGATCAAACTTTTTTTGAGGACTCTTATTATAGTCAAAATAAACCTGCAGTATCAATGGCTGGCCACCACCTTCTATAATTTAATAAGACGAATTATCAATTTTTTCAAAAAACCATGTACATAGTATGCACAGAAATAATATAAGCGGTTCCCTAATTCAAAAGGTGACTGTATTCTTTCCATTTATTCAGTGCCATTATTTAAGAAAAATTTAGCCTCCATATTACATATAATTTCGAATATGATTTATAACTGAGTTACAGCAATGGTTGACGAAGTTCTGGTTCCCGAAAAAGAATAAATAATTGAAATGTTCTACCTTTCCCAATGAAAATTAATGAATGATGATGCTGACTCTGGCGGTTGTGAGTGATTGCCGCTACCTTTTAAATTAGGGAACTCCAATAATCAAAAACAAGTTTTACATCAGCTAAAGGTACCGCATTTTACGCTTTCAAATTTTTCAAAAAATGCAGTCCATAATACATAACCAAGCCACAGAAATGGTTGACAAAGTTTTAGCTGGTTTCCGAAAAAGTATAAATAATTGAAATGTTCTACCTTTCCCTATGAAAATTAATAAATGAATGCTGACACTGGTGGTTGGAAGTAATTGGCGCTACCTTTTAAATTAGGGAACTCCAATAATCAAAAAAGTGTTACGCCAAATAAAGGTACCGCATTTTACACTATTAAATTTCTCAAAAAATGCTGTGGATTTTATGTGCGTCATAGAATTTCGATAAAAATTTTTTGAGCACTCTTATAGTCAAAACAAACACCTTCTAGAATTAAAAAAAAAAGAATTATCAAATTTTACAAAAAAAAACCTGTAGATATG
>CAJUYI010001655.1:0-47809 GCA_910591695.1 Galerucella pusilla
TTTTTTTGCAGCACTATTTTCAGTGATCGAGAAACTTTTTTATTATCCAGAATTTCACTAAACTATATGCGTACCAAATAAAGCTGAAGCTTTAAGGAAGTTTTTGGAACAAAAATCGCTATTCTAAGTTCCATAGTTTTCAAGCAGTAGTTACTTGAAGTTAAGAGGTTCCGCACCTCCATGGAGAGCCGCGCCGGCCGCGGCCGTCTGGCTGGTTAAAAATACTGTTAATTGTGGACCTGTAAATTAATAAAAGCTCCTAAATATTTTTAAAAAGTTATGGTTTAGTTATTTCTTTAGTTTTGATTAACAATATAAAATTTTAATATTAAAATTATCTTCATCGCAAGAATAAAAAAATATATTTATGTTGATCATTATTTGACATTATTTAATAGGTACATCCGATAAAACAAAAATAAAAATAACTAATTAACCTAAGTACCAGAAAACATATTTCAAAAGTCTTCATCTTCGCAGTCAGATGAAATCTCATAGGTTAGGCTACTACAGCAGTTTGTATATTTGCAGTCACTGCAGCATTTCAACCCTCGTGAAATGCAGGTACAGTTATTATATTGTTGCAATTTTTATTTGAACATCATATAGACAAAATTGTTCTAACATCATCGGGCACTGGTTCTTGGCATATTTTGAATGTGGCTATTGTACCAAATGTTTAATTGGTACAAACACCTGAAATAATAATAGATACATATTATAGCTTATTGTAGGTAATTTTTTATTATATAAGCATAGGCGGTATTTATTACATTTTCAAATGTTGCTTAAAAGCATGATCAGTAGGAGACAACTCAGAAGATGTGAGATTTGAGTCCGTTCTCAGGTACCATCGTAATTGATTCAAGGAAGCAATATTTTTGTTTTTGTTCCTAATGAAGTATATATTTTGTACAAACTTCCAATGCTTTATCTTGTGATAAAAAGGGAAGATTTTCTAGGTCTTCAAAATCATCAATATTTTTATATATTCTGTCAGCACATATGTTAAGCACTGTTGGCCTTTCTTTCCAGATCTGTTACATATTAGACACATTTTCTGCCGAATATCAAATCCGTCTTCAGGATATCTTGTCCGAGACGATGAAGCGTTTTCTGTTCCACTGCTTTGAGAAACATATCCAGTATTTTGTGGACTAATAAATGTTTGTCGGCAAGTTTTATGAAATTTTACTTCAACCTTCCCCCCAATAATAGCTGTATTCTTTTTACCACGTTTACCGGAGATTAACTGAGTCACTCAGTAAGTCTCAGTAAATTAGTAAAAAGTATATTATGTTCTTTCAATATGGCTCGAGTTGAGTACAAAGTGAGACTAACTAAGAAAATTTCTTCCCCCCTTACCCCAATTGAGCTAGCTTTTTATAGAACTTAGAAGTGAGTTGAAAACTTTTTGCGATCTGTACCGGATATTTGCTGATGTCTCATGTCACATCTATCTTAAAAGTGTGGTTAATGTTCTTTTAAATAAGAATTGCTGAAGTGGCATTAATGGTACTTTCAGTGCCTGTTGAAAAAAAAATTGTGTATAAACCAAATTTTTGTGGTATAGTCCGAGGTATAAACATTAGAGGTTATGTTATAATTCTGATCTGTGACTGTCATGCATTCTTTTTAGATATAATTCATCTTACTTCATCTCAGCTCACTTTGTCTTAATTATTCTTACAAGTGAGACAGTCGACTGGTAAAAAGAATACAGCTAATGTCTTCCTTTTGATGCAAATCTTTTGAGCACAAGTGTCTTTCCTTTCAATCTCGGATTTTGCGTCACAAGTTTGTCTTTTCTTGCAAAGTCTGACCACAAAATAAACCGTCCATCGTTTACACAAATAATCTCATTAGACACACACACATCCAACATAATATTTACCAAATCGCAGTTGAAACAAATACTGTTAGCAAATGAATCAAGTTATAGGCCAAATTTTTCAGGAATAGACAAGTCGCATTATGCGTATGCGGGAAGCAGAGAGATGTCTGCTTGTTAGAAAGCACAATAATTAAACGCGGCTGCAGAAACTTTCCCAAGTTTCCGTATTTATTGCTCAAAAACTATGATACTTAGAATAGTGATTCTTGTTTCAAAAACTTCCTTGAAGCTTTAGCTTTATTTGGTACGCATATAGTTTAGTGAAATTTTGGAAAATAAAAAAGTTTCTCGATCACTGAAAATAGTTCTGCAAAAAAAGTGAGGATTACAGTTTTCTCCAATTTTACAAAAATACTAGGTTTTATAACTGATGAAACTAACGCAGTAATCTTCGCTTATGTTTTTTCTGCCGATTAAGAAAAAGCTGGAAATATCTTGCTTAGTCCCGGAGACATCGCGAGGTAGGTATGTGTAAAAAGGTAATGAAACATAATGTTGACAGATTTTTGACAAACTCGCATTAAAAAGTGTTGGCCCTATTGAAAAATGTTGTAATTTCGATTTCAGATGGCCAGGGACCTACTCTATCATTTTGTGAAGACCTCATGTGGTTGTACCTTCAAAGAGGAAATTGAAACCTGTTTGCCCCTTTCTCAGTGCACTACATCATTTTTGTGTTTCATTCAGTTGCCTCTACTCTAGAAACAGTTCCAATATTTTTTGACATTTCTTTTTGTTCACAAGATAAAGTCAATTGTAATTTTGAACATTGACACACTGTATATTATATTGACAAGAAATTGTTCGATGTGGGTGATATGATTTAGTGGAGAATATTGAAGTAATAATTCATTTGGAAAATTGTTCTATGTTCAAAAAACTTTCAAACGACAAAAAGTACTCAATTGATTTCAACGAACGATCCTGTCTCTGCATTGATTCAATATGTTTACTCTAAAATCGAAAGGCGTGACATATAACGACTTTTTCATAGAGTTTGGTGTTTTTTAAAATTAAGTCCGCCCCTCGTAGATCATACCTAACATGTAATAGGATTGGAAAAATCAAAAAAAGTTTGTTCTTGTATATTTAGTTCAAACTTAAATAAAGTAACTCTGTCAACTACCGCTGACGATTCTGGGGCAGCACAAGCCCGGACCTCGATCAATATTGTACACTTCCAAATTCAACACAATGTGTACGTTAAGACAGACATTTGTATGTATATGTATGAATAATAACAACTCAAGATATTTAGACAAATTACTATTATTCTTTATGCTACCGATTGAATGGGATTGAAGGACTTTTACCGGGAGGAATTGAAAACGCTATTAAAGGGACGTGTGATCGAATCTGACGCTTATTTACTTACAGTGGAGCTAAAATGAAAAAAATCATATCTGAGAGGACAAGTGAAAATATTTTTTTATACACCTTCTTTAAAACTTGAATTTTCCTGCTTAGTTTGCATGCATCAACGTCATCAGTTCCTCCAGTCAGTGCACACAATCTTCCACCATTTACCAGCGCACGATGTTCTGCTCTTCACACTACACAAGCTCATGTGGAACCAAAGTCCAAAGTTCACTCCAATCTTCGGACAAGGAGCTGGTAGTCCTTCTGGTGTCCATAAAGGTGAGTTCGGTCCCCATACTTGTTTGCCAACCTTCCATCATCTTCATTAACAGTTGATGTTCCAATATATCTGAGGTTATTTTCCACGTAGCATGGTGCATTGACGAGATACTTTGTACTGGAATTCTATTTGTAGCCTTCCTTAGAGACCAATCTGTTTCTTCATAATATGCTGTTAAGTCTTTCAAATAAGATTCAGTTGAATCTTCTCTTAGCTTTTCCAGTTTGGGTTTTATTATGTCAAACCGTTTTGCCAGAGGGAGCTTTTGTTTGTTGCCGTTTTCGTAAGGGTCTTTTTTTTTCTTTGACTGGCTTTTTAATTTTAAATTAATAGCTTATACCTCTTCTTAGTAGATTTCAATTCCAATCTGTGAATTTGCTAATTATCCAGTTAATTTCTTGTTTCATGTGGATATGGCTGCAAAATGATTGGAAACAATATGAAACGTAAATTCAAACAACTCCTGAGTCATTCACTATAAAAGTAATATAAGATAAGCATAACCTATAGTTCATCACTATTTTAGAAGAGAAGACGGGAGAATTGCTGTCCTATGTCAACCCTAAACTTTTCTACTCACGTCACATCATAAATGGCGAACTATTCAAATCATCAAAAAGTTGAATCTTCAAATCGACACAAAACCTTGTGAGAATTGAAACATTGGTAATAATTGATTTTCCATCATGATTTTGTCCACAACTAGCTATCAACATTGACAAAACATTATATTTTTGTTATTATGAGCTCACTCTATATTTGATACGCTCTTTAAAATACTCATTATACTTGATTGAGATGTGTAACGCTGTGGTGAAACAAATACAAAATGGGGAGTTATTCACCGCAATACAAAGAGCGCTAGTGGAAATTTATACAAAGTTTGCGTGAATTAGAAAAGATCTGTTTGAATAAACTTGTTACAAAATATTATATTCACTCAACGAAGCATCAACGTTTACTGAATACACATTTTCCAGCGTTGTTTTTCGACATTGAATACAACACCGAATTTTCAAAAGACTTTGACGTTTGAAAAATGTTTTGCTAATTAATGACTGAAATTATACGAGTAATGAGATTTTTTTAATACAGTGAAAAATTTTTTTCGGATAAAAGCAAAATGTCACATGACTCCGCGTTGTGTACTTTGTTGGAAAATGAACATTTTGTATAGTTTTGCGCGGGCATGTGTTCTTGTCGTTGGTATTTTCAGTTTTCATCATTGTATTTTTGAGTTTTCAAAAAATGGCAAATCAGCCATTTATTGTTAACTTGAAAACATTATGAACAAAGTAATGAAATGTTTTAAACTCCTATGATTTTGTTAAGGGTTTCATGATGTGGAATATTTTTCACACAATTATTTAAACATTTCTACTCGAGCTTTTAAAAGATATGTACTTTCTCTCATCCGATCTCTGATCTCTCAGATTTCCACTATTCAACATTTTTGACATCGCTACTCTTGAAAACAATTTCACATTTGTTGCTAGATGACAATCGTAAGACCGAGACATTCATTTTTTGCAATACACTTTTAATTATAGTAATGTTTTTTTCATTCACTAATATCTCCATATTTTGCATGGTAACTAGTATACTGTAGATGCTTATTCTCCCCACCATGGTCGCTAGTGTCTAATTAGCAAGATCACGCAGGCTCTCTATAATCGACTGAAAATTCTAGTAGGCTTAGGCTGAACTTCCAAAACACAAACTTGACGACTTCTCCATAACAAACTTGTGAACTAATTTGCGTAAACTGTATAAATTTGAATCGACACCTACGTGTTTTGATTTTGTGATGAATTTGCAATGTTAATTAGGTGTTTGTTTTAAACTCACCTGCTTCGCAGTATCACTATAGTTAATACGGTGCCTCTGAAGTAATGATTTGATTTGTAGCCACGTTCATTTACCGACTGATTGCAATTAAAAAAATCCACCCCCAGCTCACTCAATTATTATAAGAATAATCCAAACTCGTTACAGGAAAGTAGTAATCGAGGTAGTAATTATACGCATAGAACAGGAAGCAGCTGAAAAATTGGAAACTACAAGGAAGAGTTTGGAATATTGAAACAGCTCTCGAGGAAGTGAGGAAAACGGTGGAAGGAGGCGTTGAAGGAATATCTTTGACATCTATTATTGTGATATTCACGATATCCCAATATCGGAATGGTCAGTTATATTGTTTCATAATTCCTTTAATGATTGAAAACAGCTTCATTGATAACATTAATATCAGTATCAGTATCAATGTAAATGTAAAGACTTAAAAATATAAAATGCTATAATTACACATATACATTCGAGAACTATCATGGAATACTTGAAAGTGATCTCAACTACCGAGGGAAGTGAAGAAAAAAGTGGAGAAAAAGGTAGAACGTGTTGCGGGACACACGGTAGGAACTTTACTTCCTTTTAAGCAAAAATTATGTAATACATCTGACGTTATAGCTAAACAATTTGCACATTCCTCGGTGGTCGAGTAGTAAGCAAACCAGACTCTCACTCGGTAGATCCGGGTTCGATTCCCCGTTTTTTATTGTTACTTTTATTTTTAAATAATTATTCTGCTTGATATTAATAACGACAACAGGTAGACGTTTGGAATATTTAGCAGAATATTCATTATTATAGATAATGGTACGGTACCCTTCATGAGGGAGTCCGACTGGCAACATCTACTTATAACAGCATCGTATATTTAAAAAGGGAAACCGTAGCATTATACAAATTGGACATTCAAGAACTGTCCGTTTATCACAAAAAAATTAGGAGAAACATAAAATTGAATTGTTAAATTTTCAATTTGAAGTTATATTACAGTTTATATAAATTTTTATTTTCTAGATTTTTTCTTAAGTGGGTCGTAGAAAAAATATGCTGTTCCACTCGTGTGGATTGTCCATATCGCACTTGAACGATTGTGCACTCCACCTACGGCGTCGTGCTCAAACTTCGTCCTCGTGCGATATGGCCATCATATCCACACTAGTTGCACAAACTACTATTTCTATCAAAATAATATGTCCTTTTACATTTAAAAACAACCTGCAAAATGTCAAATTAATTTATCCATCCATTTTAAAGTTATCGAATTAAAACATTCAAGTTTTCAAAATTTCAACACCCTGTATTTCGAAAAGTAAATAATAATAATATAATAATAATAACTTTATTCACTCAATAAATAAATAAATACAAAGATTTGAATAAGTATACATGTGCTAGACCCCTTAATCCTCATATCATTTTGTCCAATTTTACGAGAGGAATCTACATGCAAACGTTGTAATTACCCTTAACGTTCGAGATGTATACCACTTTTGCGCGATCGTATTGAGATTAATTCCGAATAAAATAATTTAAATTGCTTCGAGATGAACGGAATGTCAAAAGTGACATTTATACTTCTCGATCAGTTTAAAATATATTTTGCATTTTGGTGAAATTGTTTTTATGCTATTTATTACTTTTCGACGTCTGAACGGTAAGTAAATCACTCACCGAAGTGTTTAACTTAGAGACCAGTAAACACAACCTACCGTCCTGACAACCGATGCTGTAAATAAACAAAAAAGATCAATCGCGCAGAAAAAATTATGGAAATAATAGTAAAAATTTATCCGAACAAATTCAAGTAGATCACCAGCACTGCGAATACCAGCTTTGCATAGGACTTTAATATAGCATCGGTGGTTCAGTGGTAGAATGCTCGCCTTCTACGCACGCGGGTTCGATTCCCGGCCGAGGCATTTGAATCGCTGCTTCGTAAACGAGAGAGAGAGAGACTCAGGAGAGAGCACACGCACGCAAGCAAGGCACATAACGAAGCAACGTAACATAACATAACGTAACGTAACGTAACGTAACGTAACGTAACGTAACGTAACGTAACGTAACGGTCAGATCTTTTGCGTCGCGACCCCCAGTCGCTCAAACATAACTTGACGTGAAGAACGAAAGTTCCAAAAATATTTAGGGGTAGTAACACAACAAGAATGTCTTAAAATATATTAAAAGCAAAAAATATATTCAGATTGGTTAAGATTTATATGAAAAAAAGTTTGTCAATAATTAATGCCTGTGAAATATGTTTTATGAATGAAGAGGAAGAATACAGACTGGAAATATGGGGGATAAAAATGCTTGGTTATATTCAAAGTAAATATTTTTCCACTCTCATACTTTTTTCCAGATACTTTCCATTATGTAGGAAATTGTACCAATTTGTATACGACGGAGCTAAATTTCAAGTCATGAAGTATGCATAAGATTACACATAATAATCCTGTGTACTTTGGCTTTACCAGGAACTTAGTCGAACTTCCCCTTAATAACTTAGTTGAACATCTTTCGAGTATGAACTCGAATTATTATTCCCTTGACATTAATATGAGGATGGAGTGGTATTAATATATTTATTATAGATTAATGTATACAACTATCTTAGGCGATTCTCAACTTCTGGTGTCATAACTGTGTTAAGAGATGGGGTATTATGACGAATTATATCATTAAAATTAAGGAGAGCTGTATGTACATATTATCTGAAACGCTTTGACTAGGGTGAAGGAGAATTGGAGAAAATAATAGAAAGATGGGATAAAAATGAAATAGTTTATCAAAAATGATCCTGAATAGCCAAAAATCACCCAAAATAGTATTTAATTGAGCATTTTCACAAGTGTCTTACTTATAGTTAATAATATATTAGATATTTTATAGGTTTTCCATCCATCAATTAGAAACGGTGAGCTTCATTATATTATACAGAGCTGCTAAAAAGTCTCGCACCAAGGGATTATCTTTAAAACGGATAAAGAGAAAGTTATGAAATTCTAGGACGATGAATGAGACTCTATTCTGCATATTTCAGAGCAAATGTCAAATGTTTTTGACGTCAGCGTTCAGCGTACGGCCGCCATCTTGAATTTTTTGAAATGACAACCCAAGGAAACCCAGAGTGGAATCATAGTCAACCTGGGCAAGTACGCTACCATCTTTCAGGCCGAAGTATACGCCATTGAACTGGCTGCAAGAGAGCTGATGAATCAACCTGTTGTGAAAAAGAACATACACATCCTGTCAGATAGCCAGGCTGCTCTTAAAGAACTGAGCTCGAACAGGATAAAATCTAAGATGGTATATAACTACAATCCCTTGAAATACTAGGCAAAGAAAACAGAGTCATTTCGACCTGGGTGCTGGCGCATCGAGGAGTGGAGGGCAATGAGGAGGCCGACACTCTGGCAAAAAAGGGATCAGAGACTTTATTTATCGGACCTGAACCATTTTTTGGCATTGCGGAAAGCACTGCTAGAGCAGTCATAGCTACCGGGCTGAGAGGAAAACCTTCACGTACTGGGCAGACATACCGGGTTCTGGTTCAGACCTTCGGACTGTCGGTACTGTGATTTGGAGGACGAAACTGCGAAGCACATACTATGCTTATGCCCAGTCTTGGGCAGGGTAAGATATAATATATTCGGCTTTAGTACCTTAGATCCGAACGACTTCAAAAAAGTATCACCAAATACAACCATGGACTTCGTCAGAAGCACTGGCTTGTGGGGTGAACTGTAATTCCTAGGGGTGAGCCACAATAGACCTAACGAAGGTCGCAGTGGAGGTGGCACTCATATAGAACCTAACCTAACCCAACCTACCTGAAAGACCGCGTTTATGTAAACAGACCAACTAACTTAAACGATTTAAAGGATCGCATATGTCTCGGATTGCAGGGAAGTACTCCACAAATGATAAAACGATTCTATTTATAGCTTCGAAGAGAGATTGTATCATTGTCAACAAACAAATGACCAGCATTTCGAGCACTTAGGGTAAAGACAGACGGAACGGTTTGTGCCGCGTCGGCTGCCGCAACGGCGTCCGCGGCGGTACCTCTTTCGTGAAATGTGTATGCACAAAACAGACAATGCCTGATCGAGCACGTACCGGCAACAGCCGTCGCGCGGACCCTGTCACGAATCATGTACCGCGGCGGTTTTATGACTATGGGCGGCACATCAGTTACGAGATTGCTTTGGTGCAAACCAGACGCGTAGCGGACGGCATTGTATAAAACGATTTAACTGTTGCCAAAATATATTAAAATCATGGAAAATATTGATATTGAGAGACTCATACAGGAAGTGCATTTATAAGACCAACTATTTGGGATATGCGAACCGATAATTATTCAGATAAAATAATAATAATAATTGTTCATTGTTTTATTTTGACAAATACCAGCAAATAACTACGAATCTAACCTTAACGTTACGTTATTTTTGAAACATGCATCTCGAGTAAGTAATAACAATTCTTCAAAAGATGCTTGGTTCTCCTTAATTTCATGATATAGTGAATAAAACACTCCTCTATTTTTTCTCTCACTAATTATGGGATGTATCCAATATTTACGCTTCTTTGATTTTTTTTAAAATTCGATTATAAAGTAAACCTGCTGTTATTAAAAAGTTAAAATCATCATCACTTTCATCCGAAGACGCCATACTCCTTACTGCACACGATACGCAGCTGACAACAATGGAGAATTTTATTTTATTCTATGCCAAGCGGCGGCAGCACTGGCCGTCGAGCGTGAATTCACTAGCCGTACTGCCGTCGCGGCAACCGACGCGGCACAAACCGCTCCGTCTGTCTTTACCCTTATTATAATGGAGTATTCGCAACTTAAATAATTGTTTAGTTTATTAATTTCTGTAACACACAGTTTTGATTAAAATTATAATTTTAATTCTTTTTTTAATTTCTTGGGAAATTAAACCACAATATTTTTAAATTCTTTATTTCAACGTTTCGGTAACGTTCCAGCTACCGTTGTCAAGAAAAAATAATAAAAGACGGAAAATCAAAGAAAGTGCTTTGATACAACTAAATGCAGATAAATGTGTAGCTAGTATTTCAGCCGAATGTAGTCAAATTTGGTTACCAATGTTAGAAAGAGAAATTTCCAATAATCAATTACCTGCGTTATCAGGATAGCATCATAAGTTTTTATCCAGGTTTTCTTATGATTTATAATTTGAATAGTTGTTAATCGATACACATTTCAATACACAAAATCACAAAACTGAGTATACACATTTCAAAAACTTAAATATTCATACACAAAAAAACTGTCAAGAAACGCGTTTTATTAACAACATTTCCAATATAAGCGAAAAAACGCGCTATCCCAATAAAAACCGTTCCTAGAACGTGCACTTCACTGGATTCCATTTCTAGTAGACTATCATATCGTTGGAATGTAATAAAATGAAATATTTCATTCCACATTTTGCCACAGATATGATCTACTATGAATGGACCTTAATTAAAATTTGATAACAAAATTTTTCAGTCAAACTTCAAAATAATTTTTGATTGTCTAGTTGTCAAATTTTTTCTGTTGTGTCAGTTAGGGATAAAAATTAATTTCTACTTATTTTCTCTTGACAACGGTAGCTGGAACGCTACCGAAACGTTGAAATAAAGAATTTAAAAATATTGTGGTTCAATTTCCCAAAAAATTGAAAAAAGAATGAATAATATACCACAAGGAACATACAGAAGATATAATTTTAATATTTTTGTCAAATTTCTAGCATAATATCCGAGTCAAGCTAAACATTGGGATTATTTTTGGAAAGAGAAAAAATAAGCTTTTTTGTGATGAGTCACACAACTTTCTCCTAATCCGCTTCAAAGATAATCACTTGGTGCGAGAATTTTCAGCAACGCTGTATATAGTTCCATTTATAACAGTTTTATGAGTAGATTCCACAGGAAGAACAAAACAATAAATTTAATGTTTGCTCTGCTTCAAAAAACTTTCATCGCTAACTTTATGCAGCCCAGTCCGTCAACAGTTCCAGAGAACGTCCATCTCAATAAATTGAGTCTTTGCGAAGTATTGAGGTGGAAAAATCAAAAGTTTTTGGAGATAAAACTATCAAACTAAGTGATTCAACACAGAAAATCAGAACTCGGCAAAAGTTTGCTGTCATAAATATTAATAAGGAAATTGCAAACTTCATATTCTTAAAAAAGAACAATCCCTACCGAGAGAAGAGTGAAAAACGGAATGTTTCCAGAATTTGAAAGTTTGTGAGACAAGTGTGAAGTTGATAGGCTTCCAATTTGTTTAGAAGTTTCTACATAAACAATATGAAAAGGATAAAACTTGTGGATTTCGAATTTTTTGAAGCGTAATGATAATTTAAATTTGGTAATATTCTGCATTTGGAAATGAGTTCAAAGGATTTTTTCACTCATCGGTGAAGAGAAGTACCAAATACAGTATACTTTGAATCAAATGACTGTGAAATGTGTGATCTGATTTACTTAACTATTAAAGTATTTACATCTGGCAACGTCACACTAATAAAATTGACTTTGCACTTGTCTCAACCTTTCTTGTGGCGTTGCCGAATGTGATTATCAACGAAATAAGAAGTAGACTTCCACTAATTATTTGTTATACTCTTATCACATTTTCAGAAGTTCAATTAGAAGTAGCTAAAATCTTCAAGTGATTGTATTTCAAACTGAACAGTAGTTTATGTGTGATACAATAAATATAGCGGTAATTGTACTGATATTCAAGCTCTGTAGAATTCCAGTAGGTACTACTCACTTTTTCCTTTCATGTGACTATTGGTCCAGTAAAGTTTGTTAGTTCATTCAATCCAATCTATCAATTGACCCCGTGCTTCGGAGGGTTGGATGAGGGAGGCTGGATGTGATTCAGCCATAATCCTATCCTACTCTACCCAACACGGCGCGTCCCAATGGCTGATAGGGTGTCTCCAGAGGGAATGGGTGGTCAAGGGACTTGTGCTATTCGAGCTGTAAGGGCCTCATGACCGACCAACCCTCGGGATAAGCAATAAATAAGGCTCCAGTATGGAAACTCGAATAGTTTCTCGCGGATCAAAGGGAATAGAGAAGTAAACATCGAAAAAAAAACCAACAGCATAGGGGAGGCAGCTATGTTGTGTGATTGTAGGCAGCGGAGGCAACTGCGTCCGGAGGCAACCGTGACAAAAAGCCTAGAGGAGTAAACCTCAATGAAACATTGCGTAATCTACGTTGTTAGCAACCGTGACAATGAATGTATGGCTGCGCGAAAGACAGTCAGGAACGATGCCTCCGTGATACCTGGTGACATCCCGGAGTACCCAGCCTTATAAGCGGGGCTCTGTGGTGGTAGGAATTTTTGGGAAATCGAGGCTGGTGGAACGAACACCTGATGAGGCGGGAGAGACAAGTGGGATGGAGCGATACTGGGGTGAGAAGAAGGAAGAAGGAAGGAAGGAGGTATTGCATCTGGAAAATAAGGAGCAGAAGAGGTAACAGAAGGAGAAAGGAAGGGAGAAGGTGAAGAGTGGAAAAAAGGAAGGGAGGGAGAGTGTAGGAAGATTGAAGGAGATGATGAGGCGACTGGAGTAGGGGGTGAGAAGGCTAGATACCCGATGCTAGGGAAAAAGGAGAGGAAATTGAGTGGGTTAGGGAGGTACGCACAACGGAAAAGAAAGGTACAAGGTTGAACGCGGAAGAGTTGATCTGTCGGATGGAGGATGATTGTAGGGATCAGAGGAAGGTGTTTGATATGATGAGTCGACTGTTTGAGGAAGTGGGGAGCGGTGTCAGCGTTGGGGTGAGGAAGATGATCGCGTGGGCGAGAGCAGATAGGACGAAGGTGGCAATTTATACAGATAGGGAAAGGAAAAGGAGGTCAGGAATGAGGCGGTAATCCTGAAGGATATTGGGAAGGGGAACAGAAACCATTAAGATGGTGGATTGAAGATGAAGTGGAGAGAAAAAAAATGAGGCATTGATTGGGGAAGGGACAAGGGTGATGACAGTGGTGAGAGAGAGAACGGGTTGAAAATGGCGTTGGTGAGGGTGGAATGGGAGAAAGCGGAAACATCACAAGGAAAACGGGAGAATAAGTTGGACTGGAATAGGGTGAATATTGTAAAGGGGAGAGAGGAGGACAGATGCTCTGGATGTGGAGTGAAGGGCCACCAGGTAATGCCAAGAGAGTGGTGAATATAAGGGAATGCTGGCTATGTAAGAGCATGGAGCACATTGCCAGAGACTGTCGGCGCAGGTCTTCTTTGGTAGGGAAAGGGGACACAAGCCAGGTGAGACATGATGTAGTAGGGGAAGGAAGTGGATGAAGACGGAGAGGGAAAACATGGGTGGTACCGTCTGGACCCCTCAGAGGGGACATGTCTCGGAAAATAGAAGGAATGAGAAAGCAGACCGCGGGGAAAAAATATAGAGAATGGATGGAGGGTGTTACAGATAAATCTAGTGGAGAGCATAATTAGGAAAGAGAAGGCGTGTGAGAGGTAGGAGTGAGTATGCTAATGTAGTGAGGCAGGAGTAACGGCGAGCTTGAGGTGGGTTTGGTTGGTAGGCATTCCCTTGGGGATGATTCCAACATGACTGTCTGGTTACTGGTTAGGATCCATTTGAACATGAGTTTCCCATCCCAGCATTGAAAAAATCTATCAATTGACCAACTTCCACTGCATGTGTACAAAAGGGCAATTATTCCATCGCACGCGAAGGAACTATAGCGCATCAACGAGCAGGCGTCAGGGAGGAGTACAATAACCTGAAGAATTATCACGAACTTATTTAAAATTGATAGTTTTCAAATTTGCTTTAATCGTTATATGGTACAAGATTTCCTACAATTTTCCCGTGCAAGCAACACTGAAAGAAATATCAGAGTAAAATAATTTCGAATGTTCAACGCTGTGCTTGCAAGCTGTGCCGCTAGCTTCAGTTACATTCATTCCAGAACTCAGAAGAATAATTGGGAATCAATATTTTCCAGTAAAAGACGTAACATTTTATATCGGAAGAATTGAATGTTCGTGAACTATCGACTATATTACAATTTTATTTCAAAGTCGTGGAACACTTTCCCAAAATTATAACTGTAGCAGATTCTTAAAAACTACCAGCTTTCAACAGTGAATTTTCACAAAATTCTGTTGAAACAAAACTTCCCTAGCAAACGTATAGTTCATTACAAAATTAAGACACTTGTGTGTCTGAAGTTTTTCAAAGCAACCCGCATCGCATCAAAAACTGAAACAAGCAAACAATGCTTCAGCATATTGTTTAACTCGGCATCTCTAAAGTATCGCTGAATAATCAGATGATTTTTACGTACATTAAACACGATAGAGCTGAGAGTCGGGAGCTTTTCCGGCATATCAGATAACAAGTGACTTGTAACACAAGATGTATTTTAAATTAATTAAAATATACATCATTCAAGCCTTATGTGACAGCCAGAGAACGTTTATTATTGAACTAGCACTGAGAGGTAATTAATATCAGTTGGGTAGTAAATTTTCTGATTGTAAACATTATTTGATTCAACGAGATAAATTGTTTACCGTCCAGGTTGGATATATTGAACGTAGCAAAAATAATGAAATGGATAATCATGTCTATTTTGAAATAAGAATGAAACAATCATTGTTGAGTATACTGATCGACATATTAGATTTTAAAAATTCCAGTACAGTACCGTACTGGCTATTTTTTTTATCATTTTTGCAAATTATGTTTGTATTCCAATCTCAAAGAATGGTTGTGTCTCAGATAAATGTATGTTGGTGATACGATTGGATTCACCTATTCCATCAAATCAGGAATTTCTCGATTCCTTCAGTAACTTTATTCCCACTTGAAGTTTTCGATTGATTCATAGACAAAGCTGGTGATTTTGGAGCCGTTGGCGATACTGTGTTCCGGTGCATCTTCAAATTTTGCAGTTATCCTATGGGGTTTATAAATGATAATTTTCCAGACTGTTAGATTAGACGAGAATCTCCACACCCATGACCCCCCAAGGTCCCCTTTACACAGTCCTCTGTATTTTTATGTGGGAGATATTTGAATTCACTCGTTCCACATTCTCGATCTCAAATTAAGATCTTCAAAATGATACAAGGCTTTGATGTTATTCGAACGTCCTTGGCAATCCATTAGACGTTGAGCGGATGCTTGTATTTCAGCAGGAGGTGCACATTATTCACTCTCGAATGAAGTGGCTCTATATTCATAGAAATGTTACGAATGAATATCGAAATGGAATAGAATACAATATTCCCACACTTATACAACTAGGACAATACTAGATGAATCCATATATTGCATAGGTATTGATAGCATGACACCTGAGAGCATATTCACGGAGCGATTAAACATCATTATCCCATCTAGGGAACAGGTGATGCACCTAGGTGATTTTGGAGAAATTATCTGGTTCACCGATTGCTGCAAAGCAAACTATGGCACTGGGGCTAGTATAAATGGGCCTAGGAAGAGACATGATTACCGCTATAGCCTGTATTGATAAAACCATCAGAAGGGGTTCACTGTCAGCCAGGCTCTGCTCGAAGCTTCAGTAAACCGAAAATTGGGACTAGACCGGTGAAAAACTGCAAATCATTTCCCTCAACAGGCTGGCAAGGGGCAACAAAGTGTCTCTAATATGGGTGCTGGCACACGAGGGAATTGCAGGTAATTTAATGGCGAAACAATCAGCTGGAGAAGGTTCTCAAGGGAACATTATAAGTCCAGAACCGTTTTGTGGAAGCACAAAAGATTACAGGGGGACATGGGGAATCGGCTGGATAAGGAAGACCAGCTCGAATGGAGGTTGACACAAGGGCACCTCCATACAAAGAGTTTATTGAACAAGGTAGACAAGAGACTCTCCAACATGCTATTTAAACTGCAAAAGCTCAATTTTAAGGCAGTTACTGACCTGGTGACAGGACATTGTACTATGAGGTAACATCCGCACAAAATGGGCAGAGTTATTGTGCCCTTGTGCAAAAAATGTGAACTCGTTTATGAAACACCCACCCTGCTTCTGTAAGAACTTACAAAAACCTAGACAGAAGGACTTTGGAGAGAAAGTAATACATTATAACTACTGAAAATTCCTCCAGTCAAACTAATGGCCCGTACAAAAGCTTCTGGAATGGTGGTAGATAACATGAAGAATGGTACAAAGATTCAGTGCCTGGGCTGTTGAGCACAACTCAATTGAATTTATGTAATTTCCACTTTTGATATTTTATTATATCCAGAATATGTATATGACCAATCCTAGGGTTTGCTTTACTTACACTATCCATTTTTTGTTCTCCAAATAAATCTCATATCCCTAGGTTCCACCTACCTAAACCTTTTTCTCTCTCCTGATATCCTATTGAGTATTTTCCCTTCCCATATTATATTCATTTTTCTTCTCATGAATTTAATACTAAAGTATTTCACGTTCAACGCTGCTACACATCAAAAAACAAATCATTCCAAAAAGTAAAATTTATATGACGCTAGCCCCTCTAACATCTCCAGACGGTTCCAAATAATGACATGAAATATTTCAACAACAGCAACATTTCCAGACAGTTTATATATTTACATATAACAAGGTTATTTGCATTTCTAAATTTTGTGGAAGTGCCCTCACAATCAAGCTTGCTTCTCGAAAATGAGTTTTAAATAACAACAGGCTTTCACTTCCCCCTTTCTCATTTTGCATGTAATATTCTAGTAGCAGAATGGAGCAAATTGTATATCCTTCACTCCATGCATCTTTTATAATATCCACGTACAATCGGGTTGATGTTTGCATCCGGTCTTACTATTGGGATCTTAGAAAAAAAGGTGTCAACTGGAAAACCGCACTGTGTGCTTGCTCTACTGACACCTACCAATTCAAGTGAGGTTCTATTTTTACAAGTCAGACTGAATTTTTAAACTGATTTGTGGAAACAAAGAGATTTTATTACGAAAAGGTCGGGTGGAATTGAGTTGCTGAGCATTAAGGGCGTGATTGAGTTGGAAACTTTGGTACAATTTGTGTAACTTATTTATATAATTATAAAAGTTGTTTTTAACAGAACGTGGAGTGACAATCCAGTTATATAGAAATTAGTCATTTCACACACGACTGTAGAAAAGAATATGTGTGTTTTTCCAACGTTAACCTTCCGGAACTGGCGTGAATTTTTTGTGTTCCAGGACTGGCGTGGGACTGTGAGTCCGCATACCAGATATATGGCAATTACCTACTTCTGTGTATTTATTCTTGTTTATTTATATCAAAACATCAAAATTATTTGAATAATATTTATTTTACAAGCAAAATAACAAATCGAAAACATAATTTTGGCAATATTTTCAATACATACATACATGCTAACATCCTTCATGTATCTATAATCTTACTCCTAGGAAAATACAAAATAAAAGTATTCACAACAAGAACATAATATTATAAGTAATCATAAATAGGTTTATTATGTATATACAGATAATACTACATAAAATCATCTGCGATGACATTCCAAACATATAAACTTCAAATGTTCCAGGCAGTGGAACTGACGGCATTCTATGCATGTGTACCTCGTCGGCCGATTTTTCTTCCTGTCACAAAGACAGCAGCGACCTCGTGCATTTTGGGGATTATCCGCAGGTACTACAGCATCCTCCATTCCAATTATTTCTCTTATTCTTGCCCTTATAGTCCTCGGTAGAGTGGTTTGATTTGCGCGAAAGCGAAGATGATTTTCAGCCAACTCTGAACACAATAGGTGCAAAAATTGTCGCCGATTCAAATTTTTATCTACATTTTGAAGATTGTATAGCACCATGGAATTGACGCCGGCTATATTCAGCATGGAATAAAAAATAACCATGGGCCATCTTCTTGTATTTCTGGCGCAATCATATGCTGCGCACATTTTATCTAAGGTATCCACTCCCCCTTTTGTGTCGTTATAATCTATGATCATTTCCGGCTTGCCTGTTTGTTGGTCTATCTTGTCGTCGCGATGGAGGGTGGATACCAGTAATACATTTTTCTTCTTCTTGGGGATGTAAGATGCTAATGTTATCAAATTTTCATTGTAGGCAAACATGCTGGAACCAATTGGCCTTGAGGTGGGGTTTCTGAATTCTGGTGGTAGCTCCCGTTTGTTTTTTCGTATTGTTCCCAAAAATGTCAATTTATAATCATTATATAACGTACGAATCAATGGGATACTGGTGAACCAGTTATCGCAGGTCACGTTCCTTTTAGAGTCTCTAATTGGCTCCACTAATCTTTGTACTAAAGCACACGAAGAATTGTCGCACGCATAAGGTCCATCTGGCTGTTTCCCAACATATATTTCTCTCGCGAGAATAGTTTTCGGCATTTTTTTCAATGTGCTGGTTCGTATACTCCACTATCATCGCTAGCATTTGTAAATCGAAAAAATATCTCCAAATTTCAACAGCACCTTTCAAATTTTTTACAACTGCTTTGGGTCCTGGCAGTCGGGTGATTAGGTTCTCTGCTCGAGTCCTACTTGAATGGGGAACATGTTTTGACCACTGTGTAATTTTATTTTTTCCAAGGAAATATGGGCCCAATGAATTTTGTTCCTCATTCTCGGTATCCGTAATTTCCTGTTCCGTATCTGAATCGGACTGTCTTGTCTCTAATACATCCTCTTCAAGTTCATCTTCGTCTTCGACATCTACGAAATCATCTTCTTCCTCAATTTCAAAACCTTCCAACATAAGCTGATGCAGTCTTTCCTGTTCACGTTCATAAGAAGCCATCTGGAAATTACCCTGCATTAGGTAACCCATAGAACACAACAATAGTATGTGATAATATACAAAAAAATAGTTGTTGCTCACCTTCAAATGTGCCAAAGAAAGAAAAAATGAAGCAGGTCAAAAATGGGATCGGGAACTGGCGTCGGACTCTCACTCCGCAATCTCATATAACTCAAAAACAATAACATCCACGCGCTTCAAACTCTCGTTATATACTGATTGTCCGATGCTTGAAGAATACTGAAACGCACCGATTCGAAGGGTAATGGTTTTTGGGGTAAACGACAATTAAAAACATCTGCGGACCAGCAGTCCGCGCGCCAGTTCTGGAAGGTTAAGCAAAATTATTGTTCTTAAAAGATTGAGATATTATTTCTCAAGCGGCAATTTGCTACTTCACTAACTAAATATTCAAAACTCGGGTGTTGAAATCGGTTGATTTCGCAGGTCAAATGACTAACCCTTTCTGTCCAATCCATCTATTTCCATATAAAGTGTAAAGATATTGACTCACTCCACTAAAATGAGCAGAACAACTATTGTTGCAGTGTCATTATGGGATCAGTTAAATTATTTCACAAGAAGTAGTAGTGCTTCTCGTATAACGTTTGAGGTAATTTTATAGACATGTCTATAAACAATCATTATAGTATATATATACATAAGTAAGCTTTAATATAGTGAAATACAGTCTTATAATGCGGGTCATACGATTCAACAAAGACACACTGAGAGAAGAGTTATTATAGACAAAAAAACTGATTTGTTTGACCCCCCTTTGTTTAAAACTAACATTGCTTATTTCTTATTAAGAAGCCATATTAACGTGAAAATATTTGGAAATTTTTATATAAAAAATGATTTATTCGAGTGTAATTTCTTTAATGTAAACAAAATGTGTTCTCCTTTATGCACACCTTCATACAACTGTTCTTCGGAAACTATGAAAGTCTACGAAGCACAATATAATATTTCGTTATAAAATATAACAATGCTATTTGGATAAAAATTGTTTTCATTATCCAGAAAAAAACCTAACATTTTCAGTGATATTCGATCACTTTAAAACAACAAATTAAATATTCATAGTGAATCATTTGAAAATTTTGACAGAAATTTACGTTTTTTAAATAAGCCTATAGATTATTAGCCTCAAATAAGATCTACTTTATACCGAAAAAATAAGTATTTCAGTATAATTGTACATTTATTGTTACGAGAAAAAAAATTTATTTGATACAAATCACATATTTCTTTACCCGTAAGAAATCACATTAGTCTACAAATTATGTGGCAATTGAAACAAAGAATTCTCACCCCACCCTTCCCTATTATTCAGTAACGGTCCCCACCTGTATAAGTTCGGCGTCAGTCTGCATGTGAAATTGAATCAGTTTTTGCAATTTCACTAATTATTTTGTTTTTGTTAAGTACGTGGTTAAAGTATTCTGGACAAAAATAAGTTTAATAATGAAATGAATGAATTGTTAAACTCATGGCGATTGCAAGAATTGTGAGATATCTTTGAAGGTAAAGGAATAAATGACAATTATATTCAAGTAGGTAGAAGTAACAAGCAAGTGAAATATACCTCAAACATACCCATTTCTCAATTAAACCTGTCAGATCTAGTCCAAGAACTGCAGAAAACAACTATGAGGAAAGCATCAATGTGCACACTTAAGGATAGACAAGGCTATCTTGTGGATACTATTGTTGGTTATGTTTTAGATCATGTAGGTGTTTAATTTTAACAATGTATAGTTTCCATTTTATAAATGTATGGTAGGTACCTATCTATTTCAAGAATGTATAGTCTTCTTTTTAATAGATCAAAATATTCAGCTGTAAGTTTTTTATTCCTAACCTGCTTTCCTACTAAACAGTTTCATTCATAAATAGAGACCATCAATTTTTATTAGATTTGAACATGTTTGTCATGATTATACCGTAATTTTAATCCATGTCCAGACTAACCATCGACCAATTCGATCGACTAGTCCACACAAACAAAACGAAAGTCAACTTTGTTGTTCGACATAGTCTGGAAACGGCTTAGACAAATATTTGTAAAAAATATATTTTCCTAAGTAACCTAATTATTTAGAGAACCGTGTGGGAGTTACCCATACTGCTTAATACACCGTGAACTTTTAATTTACATATTTCTAAATATTTAGAAACATTTCAAAAGCTCAGTGTATTGAAAAATGCATGTGGGTAACTTCCATAAACAAAAAACAATACCATAAATAATTCGGTTTTTTGGGGAAATATATTTTTTCACTATAAGGCAATATAATGTTTATGAAAATTATGGTTCGGTTATGATAAATATGTTGAATTTTAGTAAGAATCAATAGTTTCATTGTAGAAGGAACTTTTGTTTCCAACAAAAAAATATAATCTGCTGGGAAGATACATTTTTGACGAATAAAAAACATATCGTTAACCCAGACAATATACGGTAACAATATATGGTAAAGAAATATATTTTACCGATACAATACATTTTTTTATGATAAAGAAATGTCATTCTGCCATAAAGTAATTTTTTCATAATAGAACAATATAGTTAGCTTGCAAAAATAAGTATTTGTTATTGGAATACTACTTTATTTAATTCAAATGCTTTCAACGATCAATATAACTATTTTGTCATTATACCCCAATAAATGTTGTTTGAGACAAATGTGTGATACATTTTTACAAGAATAAATGTGAATTTCGATAGATAACTCATTTTATTGATGACAATGAATAGGTTTTTATTTATCAACAATGTTACTTTCTGAACTTGAAACAAATCCTTTCTTAACGACGAATTATATATTAGTTAGGCCATATGGAAAATCATATTTATTTGACATTATTAGATTTTGATTGTCACAAATAAATATTTTTCTCGATGTGATTTTCTGTTGGGGGGAGTATGAAAAACTGATGAAAATCCTGGATAATTGATTATATAACTCGTTCTTTTGAATTAAAACTCACATTAAGTTGAAATTTGAGTTTGCCAACAATAACTGAGAGCGAACTTCCGGAAACCTCATAAACTAATTGAAAAATTGAATTTTCTAATTAAATAACGAATTTCAATCGAAAATCAGCCAGGGGAATTTTATTTTTGTCCGAATATATATTTTCACCCCCATGACGATTCATTGCTAGTGTTGTCTCGTGTCTCATATTTATTTGACATAATAAGATTTTGATTGTTACAAATAAATCTTTTTCTCGGTGTAGGAAATGTTAGTTTTAAACAAAGGGAGGTTAAACAAATCAGTTAATTAGTCCATAAATAACTCCATACTGGAGATTGCACGCTTTATAGTCGTTTAGTCTTTCTGTAATAAAAGGAATCTGTTCTATTCTGTCCAAAATATCATTTTCGTACCCTACCCGTTCTAGTACTCTTGGGTTTTAGCACATTTCTCTTGGAGAATACTTGAGTTTAATGTGAAATCTGCCAAAAAATTTCACCAAATTCACCCGTTGCATCCCCTTCCACTTTGAACGATTGTGGTGACAATGAAAAACATACTATAGGATTATAAAAGTAGAACAAAAATGTCGAAATAGGAAAAATTTATTTGTTAAAATCCACATTATATTTGAACCTATGTTCAACTTTGTGACGCGTTTCTCTAACACAGTAGGTTCAAATATAATGTAGATTTAAAGAAATCAAATTGTTTTATTCCATCGTTTAGAATTGATCTTCATCTATTCAATTTAAAAATATAGTATTAAGTTGAAAAGTGAAGTTTATAAATACCGGTATTTTTAAAATATTTGCCAGAAATTGACTCAACATCGTCACCTACAAAAGGGTACTGTTTTGTATTTACCAACAATATCAATTAGAGGACCTGGAAACATCAAAACATCAAACTGATTGTGGGCTATCAAATCAGTATGAACCAAATCTTTGTAGTAGTCATGGAACTAGGAGATTTTGCATATGCTCGTATTTCTTAGAAGAAATAAAATTGGGTCCAGGTTGGGTTCGTCTGGAAAAACATTACGTCGCCCAGATCTGGCCAAATTAGTGCTTTGAAAATGTTCACATTCGAAGTCGGTTCTGTAGACTAGTGTTCCGCTATTAATAATTGCTCCTTTGTGAAAAACCACTATAGATATTGAAAACTATTAAAATGGTTTTCCTATGTCCCAATGCTTAAGAATATATGTGTTGATTTAGCAATTCACGACAATGACGAAAAGCATGATTTATTTTGAATGCAAAATATTCCAGCCCTTTATAGAACCTCACCAGTAAAATCTTAACGTGAATCGTTGTTTTTATACGTTGATGTTTGGTCTTATAGCATTTCCCGGAATTTTTCGACCATGGACTCATTTTTCACCAAAATAAAAGATAAAAACCGACTAAATGATGCCACTAGACTTCGTTTGAGGTGAGAAGAACCCACTTGAAGTTGCAGTCGTATACACGAGCTTGTTATCAAGATCAGCGCCATATTGTAAAGTTGACATTCATACCATACACACTATGAAAAGTTTACTAGGCGAACTCAACACTGTCTTGTTCTTATACGTTGGGGACTGTAAGAGACGAAATATACATGATAATAAAACAGAATCCTGTGAAAAGTTGAACGACAAGTGGGTGGATTAATATTGTTTTGGAATTTCAAACTCTGTTAGGGGACTATTCTGTAACTCTTCCTCTAAAAATTCAACCGGCGCTAAAATCAAATCGGTATTCCTATAGTTAACGCGATGACCATCAGTGACTTAAAGCTTAACGCTAAAGAAAAAGTGATCGATGCGTGGCAAAATCAGTGGTACGAATCAAAAACAAAGTTACGTGAAGTGAAGCCCGATGTGAAACCCTGGAAGACAATACCAAACCAGCGCTCCAAACAAGTTCTCCTAACAAGATTCAGGATAGGACACACTAAACTGACTCATCAACATTTATTAAACAAGAATGGAGCACCAGAGTGTGCTGCATGTTCCAAGCAAATGACAGTCAAGCACATTGTTATAGAATGTCCCAATTATGATCAAGCGCGAATTAAATATAATATACCGAACACATTAAAATCAGCATTAGGTCAACAGTGTGACATACATAAACTAATAGACTACCTAAATGAAATTCCTTCGAAATAGCCTGTTAAAAATATTATTTTTAAAGGGATGTTAAAGTATGCCTTAACAAATGTAGATGTTTCTGGTGAAGCCTTGATTGAAGAATTAATTGCAAATCACTAGAAGTAAGAAACATTGTTAGGTTATATTCGAAATAATTTAAATTAACAATCTTTATATTATTATTCTTGGGCATAATTTAGATTACACCAAAAAAGTATTAAGGACTTGAGTGATTTCTTTCAAATACCTTCTAATTTATTTGAAAGTATTTCTCTTTTCCAAGGAAATGTCACCTCTCCTAAAATTGGACAAAGTGATACAAGGATTAGGGGGTCTAGACTATTTACTTTTTGATATACTGGGTGCAGCTATAAAAATTTGAATGTTTTAATTTGATAACTTCAAAATGGATAAATAAATTGATTCGACATTTGGCATGTGGTTTTTAAATGCAAAAGGGCATATTTTGAAGGAAGACATGTTCCAATTCTTGATGCAGTGGAGTACATTTGAAAGAATATATTATCTTTCCCCTCCCATTTTTTACGCCACTGGCATTTGAAACTTATTTTATTTTATTGTGTATTCCTCAATGGATTCCACGTGAAGAACGCATAGCCTTCACATATCAAAAACTTTGTAGTTTTCAAAATGTCTAATGTTTTTATGTAAGATCTGTAAGATCATTTTTTACCAATGAAATTGAAAAAATATTTTTCATGTATTTTTTTTTAATAACTACCAAACTACCAATGATTAGTGGTTAGATGTAACAGGAACGAATTTGCATCTAAAACGTTGGGAGGAGATTGTTGAATACGTATACTTACCTAACTTGAGATTTTATTTACAAAAGAATTTCCTTTTTTTTTATTCAAACTAATCCGCTTCCACTCAAGGTGATTAGCGGTGTATAACAATGTACAATATTAAATTTTGTTCAGTAGATTAATGTCCTTTAAGAACCCCATCAATTTTTCAACTGGGCAGTTTTCACCTAAGAGTAAGTTTAAATCTGTAGGTAGCCTATGTTTTAGCCGGTGTGTGTCATACTTGGTGCCATTAATCAGGACATGCTTCACTGTTGACATACATTACAAAGGGGAACACTGTCTTTATTGAAAATATAAGAATGAGTAAATTTGCAATGCCGTATACTAAGTCTAGTAAGAATCACTTGTACTTTGCACGTAGTGATTGGATGCTTCCACAATGACACTGTTGACTTAACTTCGCGAACTTTTTCCCGAATAAGCATTCTCAAGTCACTCATCACGCACTCCTGTATAAGTTCGGCATTAACATTATCTATCGCATTACGCGCACGTAAATCCGCTTCTTCGTTGCCTCTGATACCAATGTGAGCAGGAATCCATATGAAGTCGACTGATTTTTTGTCGTTCTGGATTTTATGAAGCTGTGACTTAATTTATTGTAGTATTGGGTGCTTGGGATAAATATGTTTCAAGGAATATATACTACTTAAGGAATCAGTTAAAATTAGGGTTTTGGGATTTGGAAAGGGAATTGATGACAATTTAAAATCAGATAATTACAAATGTTGATTGTATACCAATTAAACATAATTTTTCACTAAGCAGCGAACAAATTACAAAAGATGGGATATTATGCAAACGTTGTGTCATTTGAAAACACCCTGTATAACTTATAATAATTGCATGCAAGAAACCAAAAACAGTTTATCTGGAGTGATTTGTGGATTATCATCAAATACATATTATTATGTTTTTCTTCTATCTTCAAAAACTTTTCCTTCTTTTTATTGAAGATTAGCTATTAAATGACAAAAGCGCTGTAGCCAGATACTCTACTCGAAATTTTAAAGGAACCCTTTAAAATATATAATTTTCAAGTGTCCTCTAAAATGTATACTTGCAGAATAACATTTCAACAAACAAATTTTTAAAGGCCCGCTAAAAACTTATTTTTAATAGGCGTCTAAATTTTGAAGGATTAGTTACAGAATAGACCCCTTAGTACGATATCGCATTTAAAACTGGACTTAATACTAACCTTACTTAAGCAAAAAGACTTACACTTTTATTCTGGGGTACACAAATGATTTAATGTTTACCTAAACCTTATAGCTGGAATAAACATTCCTTGGATTTGAGTTGCATTAAATGAAGTGTGTAGTGATTACTTTGTTGTGTTTTCTAATAAGTAATGACATTTTATCACACAAAATAGTTTGATATTGCTACAACTAAGATTAAACCTGTTTCTCGAAATGATAAATTAGTCATAATATAATTTTCAATAAAAACTTTTATCGATGATGAAAATTAACAGTGCTCCCATCATTTTTCAATAACACTTTGTTTGTACTTATTCTCTAGGAAGCGGGTTAGTCCCCATTCATCTTAAAATGTCTGCTTTCTTTGAGACAAAAGAAAAGAAAATTCGTTTTTTGGGAAATTTTGATTGATATGACTCCTGAGTGAAACTACGTATTTATGTTTATAATATATTCGACGGTAACGCGTCTTTGAACATTTCTCATCCATCATTTTGAATAAAAAAATTATAGATTAAAAATTGAAAATGATCATGTTACTTTGCTAGCATTATATTTTTCAAAGAAATGAAGTACACCTCATTACTTGATTTGCGACTGTTTGCACCCTGAGGAAGCATCTGCAGAGGATAGGCAAAGTTAGTGAAACTATGTGCAGGAAATGTGAGCTCTACGATAAAACACTAACTTACATACTCTGCTTCTGTGAGAACTTACAAGGACTCAGACGGAAACACTTTGGAGTGGAAATACCAAAACCATCACAACTACTGAAGATCCCTCCAGATGAACTGGTGGCTTATATAGAAGACATGAAGCTTCTGGAATGAAAATGGGTGGATAACTTGGGTGATGGTACAAAGATTCAGTTCAAGTACCTAGGCTGCTGAGCCCAACCCTAGCGTATGAATGAATGAATGACTGTAAGGGCTTATGCGGCTTGAAACTTCTTTCACTAGATTTGTTGGTCGCAAGATATAAATATGTTGTAGTACCACCAGAAAACATATGTATTGATGAAACCTTGGTACCATTTCGAGGACGACTTGGGTTTCGTCAATACATAAAAATAAAAGACACAAGTTTGGTATCAAAATCTATAAATTGTGCATCGAGAATGAATACACTCACAACTTTTCCGTATATTGTGGACAAACTGATTCACATTCCTCATCAGAACAAGTTGCTCTAGACTTGATGGAACTGTTGAAGCATACCCAATAACACAGAAATACTCTATTAAAAGATTTTAGGTTTGAAATAAAATTATATTGATGACAACTTTAAAAATATATATGACAAGTATCTTTTTGATATATTATAAACAAGTACATAACAACTAGTAAACAGTGAAGTAAAAACCTAGAAAATGATAATATTTCAACACTTTCCCTCATTGAGTGGTTTTTCTCTTCAATAAGTTAGTTTAATCCTATATTTGTACAAAGCTGTACTAATCTAGGTTTCGGAAGAGCTTTGGTCATCATATCAGCCAACTGATGCTCAGTATGTACTTTCTTAACAACAATTTCTCCTTCTAATACCAATTCCCGTACAAAAAAGTGCCTTGTTCGAATATGCTTGGTACGTTTATGGAATTCGGGATTTTGAGCTAACCTCAATGCTGGTTCATTGTCAATATGAAGTTCTGGTACAGCTGATAAGTTAGTTATTTCTGTCAAGAGACGTTTAATCCAAACTATTTCGCGAGCAGCCTCGCTTGCAGCAACTATTTCTGATTCGGTTGTGGAAATTCCTACTGAAGTTTGTTTTTGACTTAACCATGATACCGCACCTCCAGCATAAATACAAACAATCCCTGATGTTGATCTACCAGTGAGTGTATCACCACCATGATCAGCATCACTGTATATTCTTATAATTCCTTGCAGATGGTCTGGTTTATAAATGATTCCATAATCCAATGTTCCTTGGAGATATCTAAATATTCGTTTCACCTTAATCACATCTTCTTTACTGGGATGTTGGATGTTACAACGATCTAGAAACAACTCCTAGTGCATAAGATATATCTGGTCTTGTAGATACCATGAGATACATTAATGAACCAACGGCTTCTCTATAAGGAAAATTTAGAGATTCATCTTGATCTTTCCCTGATTGAGGATAGTCCTTAATAATAGGTGTTGAAACTGGTCTGCAATTTTCCATGCCAAACTTTTCTAAAATTTTCTTAGTATAGGACTTTTGGTGTATTTTTATTGAACCATTGTCTTTGGTAGATAGCTCTATACCTAGAAAATATAAAGCAGGTTTGAGGGTAATTTTGAATTCAGACTTCAGCTTTTCAACAAAATCTGCAGTATGCTCAGGATGATTAGAAGCTAACAGGCCATCATCCACATAAAGAGCAAGTAAAAGTTTGATTTTTCCATGTAGCTTTACGAAAAGACAAGGATCAGCTTCGCTCTTCATAAATCCATATTCCTTTAAAAATTTAACAAAACGTTGATTCCAGCACCTAGGCGCCTGTTTTAACCCATATAGACTCTTGTGTAATCTGCAAACCTTTTGAGAGTTATCATTAAATCCTTCAGGTTGACGCATGTATATTGTTTCATCTAGCTCTCCATAAAGAAAAGCAGTTGATACATCAAACTGAGTGAGTTTCAACTTTTCATTTGCTGCAACACTAAGTAAAAGTCTTATAGTGCTAGATCTCGCAACTGGACTAAATGTTTGATCATAATCTACGCCTTCTTTTTGAGCAAAACCTTTTATGACTAGTCGAGCTTTATACTTATCAATGGAGCCGTCAGGATTCGTCTTCACTTTATAAACCCATTTACATGGAAGTGGTTTAATTCCTTCTGGGAGTTCTTCCAAAGTCCACGTTTGGTTTTCTTGTAAAGATTCCATCTCTATCTGCATTGCCCTTTGCCATTCTTCCTTCTCAGAGCTGTTTATAGCTTCTCTGTATGAAGATGGTTCTAAGGATTCAGTTATATTAGCTAAAGAAGTCATTACAAAGTCTTCAAAACGTTGTGGAGGTTTCATTAATGCTCTATTTCGTAGATTTCTTCTTTCATCTATTAGCGGTTCTGAATTTTCGATTTCACCATCATCATTATCTTCGTCTTGACTTATAAATTCAGTCTTCTTTGAGATTTCTTCTGTTTGAATATCATTATCCGCAACGTCTCGATTTTCCACTTGAGTCTCTCCATTTTCCTGTTGATCAACTTCTAATTTGAAATTACTTTTAATTGGGAGAATGTTCTCTTGGAAAGTTACATCGCGTGATCTTATTAATTTATTATTTTCTCTGCACCATATGCGATACCCATCTATACCATCATAGCCAATTGAAATACCTTTCATGGCCTTTTTGTTGCTTAGGTATATGAGCATAGCATGTAGTTCCGATAATTCTAAGATGCTTAAGGCTTGGTTTCTTTCCAGTCCATAATTGTATTGGTGATTTTCCTTCTATTCTAGAAGAACCACTGAGATTAAGAATATATTTAGCTGTATTTATCATCTCAGCCCACAATCCTTGAGGAATTTCTTCATGGGAGTGCATAAGAGCTCTAGCTGTTTCTACCAGCGTTCTATTTTCTCTTTCTGAAGAACCATTTTGTTGCGGTGTATACGGCATAGTAAAGCGTTGTTTTACTCCATACTTGGCTGAAATATCTTTAACTTCTTTATTATCAAACTCTCCTCCATTGTCACAAAGCAGTTCTTGCACTGTATGACCTGCAGCTCTTATCTGAAGTAACATTTCTTACAGCTTAGAGGAAACTTCTGATTTATGTTTGATAAAAAATACTTCACGAAAACAGGTAAAATCGTCTTTAAATAAAACATAGTATCTAAACCCTGACATAGAATTTAAAAATGGACCACGTACATCTGTATGAATACGTTCTCCAGGTAGAGTTGCATGTTCTCTTGTACCAAATTTTCTTCGATTGGCTTTTCCAAACACACATCCTTCACATATTTCGCTATCGAGATATATATTCCAAATTCTCTTTCTATTAAGTTTTTCACATGTCTTTTGTTTTGATGACCTATTCTTTCGTGAAATAACTGTAGTTGAGATTGATTTGATATGCTATTCAATTCAGGTAGTTTCGTAATAGTATTTATATTTAGTTTAAATAATCCGGAATTTTGGCTTCTGTAACCTTCAAGAACAACTATATTATCAATTTTTAGAAAACATTTTGTGGCTGTGGAGATAAACTGACTATTCGGTTTTTTATCTTGAGCAGCGAGAACGGAAAACAAATTTTTCTTGATTTTTGGTACAAGCCAAACATCACTAAGAGTTAGTGTGTCTTTTTTATCATTGACCAATGTTTCAAAAATTATTGTTCCTCTTCCTAGGGCTTCAATTGATTCACCACTTGCAGTTATCACTTGATGAGCTGTTGTGAAAGGTTCATAAGTAGCAAATAATTCTGGACAAAATGTAATGTGATTTGTAGCACCATTATCTACATACCATTTACGAACCACTTCTTCTGAATTGAAACATTCATTTGAACAGACTAGAATGACGTTAGCTTTTGAATTTGTAGTACTTGGCTTAGGGGGTTTGCCATCAGCACGCCATTTGGGACACATTTTAACTTTATGACCTTTTTCTTTACAATATTTGCAATACCAATTCTTGAACTTATTTTTATTTAGATATGAAGACGTACCAGTAAAAAGAACTTCTTGATTCACCTTATTTTTATCCTTTTCATTCAAGGCTTTCTCATAAACACACAATTGATTCGTAAGGTTGTCTATTGTTCTGTTATTTTTGGATATTAACATCCAACTAGATCTAAATGAGAAATAATTGTCTGGTAATGTTCCTAAAATTTTACAAATTAGCAACACTTCTGGTAGTTCGATTGCATTTTCTTTTTGAACTGCTAATTTCAATTCATTCCAAATATTTTTAAGCTTAGACATATGTGTAGCTACATCGTCATTTGGTTGTTTTTCAAAGCTAAAGAATTCTAAACAGAGATCATAAACTTTTTCTTCTGTTGCACCATCAAATAGTCTGTGTAATTCTTGCCATATTTCTTTTGCTGTTGAAAATCTCATAATTTTCTTTAAAGTATCTTCGGTCATATTGGTTGTTAGGATAATCATTGCACTGCTTTCTACTTTTTTATACTCTTTCAACTCTTCTTTGTACTTGATACCTTCTGCCTCCGTAGCATTTTCTGCTAAAGTTGTAGGTTCATTCAGTGTACCTTCTACAATTTCTAGAGCTCCAATAATACCTCCAAGTAATGTGCAAATTTTAAATTTCCACGTAGACCAATTTGATTTACCTTCTAAAAGACCAATTTGTACTTTAGTAAAATCCATTTTTTTTTAACTAAATCTGTGATGACAAAAATTGGGGTATATTTATTTATTGCGTTCCTGGGCCCATAACCTGTTGAAGCATACCCAATAACACAGAAATACTCTATTAAAAGATTTCAGGTTTGAAATAAAATTATATTGATGACAACTTTAAAAATATATATGACAAGTATCTTTTTGATATATTATAAACAAGTACATAACAACTAGTAAACAGTGAAGTAAAAACCTAGAAAATGATAATATTTCAACAGGAACCACTTCTGAACTCTGGTAGAACATTATTTGTAGACAACTACTACACCAGTGTGAATCTAGCAAATCTGCTGCTTGAGAGGAAAACTCATTTGGTTGGAACACTAAGAAAAAGAAGAAAACGTAACTGTCTCAGAGTATAAAAAGTAAAACTGAAAAAAGGAGAATATATTACTCGGTTTATTGATCCTGGAATCGTTATGCTGGAGTGGAAAGATAAGAAAGATGTTTTGGTTCTCAGTACAAAGCATCTAAATGCAATGAAAGCTATGCCAAGTCGAACAGATCCTGACAGAAAAAAACCGGCACTAATCGTTGACTATAATAACTCCAAGGCATACATATATCTCCCAGATCAACAAAAAGCCTATAATACTCCACTTAGACGCGGTATAATAGTATATTATCAAACGAGCAATTTATGATAGCCATAATTCACGATGGGTGACGTTTGCGTCACGAGCCGCAGGCGAGGGGCGCAAGTCACCCAAGTGAATTATGGCCATAAATTGCGAGTAGAATACTATACTTTGTCCACGACACTTAATTTATTTATTAATAAATAAAAGTCAGTAGCGATTTGGCATATTACTAACCTCAAAATGTTGTGGCAGCTACTTCAAATAATTTGACATATATAGAGATGGGCGATACTGTAGAAAGTATCAATACAACGTACCGTTATAAATATATTGTTTCAAAATAGTTAATATTGGAAAATATCGTTATGAAAAGTATCAATACTGAAAATTACAATATTTTATAGATATACGATATATGTCAGAAACAAATTTCCTGAACAAAATACACAGATTTAATAGTTTATTCCATATTGTTCCCCCATCTCTAGTCGTGAATTATGAACCATAATTCACGACAGTTGATATATGGTATATTATTAGATGGTCGTGGACAAAATGGTATAGGAAACTGGCTGTCGAAATTATTTTGGGAACTACTCTGGTAAATGCTCATGTGGTGTATTCAGAACTGTCACAAGACAAAAAAAGCATTACGGAATTCAAAACAGATATTTTGAAACACATTATCAAAAAACAAGTGTTTCTTCGGGAGCCGGAAGCTCAACCAAATTTGCAAGCTGAGCGACATGAACTAGAGCAAACTGGCAAACGATTGCGTTGCACAGTGTGCTACGAGAGATTTAGTGCTGAATTTGGACGTGAAGAGGCTCAAAATAAAACTACAAGAACGACTTGGTCTTGCTCTACTTGCAAAAAATCATACTGTCTGAATTGCTTCTCCCGCTCTCATAAAAGTTACTAAGCATAGTGTATAGTATTCAGAATGTAACTCCAGTTATAAAACTTGTTTTCATTTGAATTGGCTTCATTTTAATTTTTTTCTCCAGAAATAAATCTATTATTTCGGAATACCACTTTATTTTATTACAAGCTACTCTTTTACTCAATAGTATATCCATAATTTCCAATAACAAAAAGTCTGTAGGCTTGTGCAAGAAATTTTAACCCACAATACATACCTAATTATGACAAAAAAAATCCAAACCAAAAATATTTTTCGAGGGCTTTTTCTTGCGTCTTGCCTTCCCTTGGAAAAACTTTGAGGTAGTTTTGAGAAATTGGAGAAGATTCCGTATTTCTTCATTGATAAGCTCAAGCTCGAAATGAACACGGATTGAAATGTTTCAACAAATTACAGTGTTTGACAGTTTTTCAACTTTTCTTGAACAGCATGACGGTCTGAACTACATTTTTCAAATGTTTTCTTGAAAAAATCAGTAAACCAGAACTAGAACAATGGTCACCAAATCAATTCCCATTTTTTTTGTTATACCAATATATTAAATTCCCTCCTAGGATTTGAGCAATAATAAATTAAACACCATATTGTTCTAGTAGCAAACACTTTCACCTTATACTATCCACTCCTCAAAGAAACGATCGACCGTTCATTGACACAAGGAAGGATTTAAGCCAAACTAAGCGATGAACTAATTGTTTACCGACTGAAATCTGAATAGCTTCCAAGCCATTTACGTAACGATAATCGCAAACTTGGTCAATCAAGCTTTCTGAATTTACGAATGTCTTCATGCAAACTAGTTCAAACAATTCGGACATGCATGGAGCTGCTTTTGTGTCTGAGGAGAGATTCGCATGCATTGAACGACTCAGAAACCTACTAGGCAGCTTAGCATATTGGTCGGTGATTAATCGGTAAATTCGGGGAATTCCAATGTGCTTAAGATGGAGGATGTAGAACTTTATCAATACGCGATTTTTCGCTAATTATTTAGCGATAGTTTAATTGAAAATTATTCACAGGAAGGTGTGAAGTTCTATCAAAACGAAAAATTCAAGAAAAAGCAAGAAGAAGGTGTGAACTAATCCAAATTTGTTGGCCACCTGTTGATGGATTGGGTTGCAAAGTTGATTTTGCCTGCGTAGGTACTCAATGGCTGAACATCCCTACATAATGTGTTGTTTCGTCTCTGTTGTTTGTTGATACCAACTGCACCTGCCTTCGCGACCAGCTCATGCAATTTAGATATTTGAGCTTTGCCAATGAAGAATTCTTGGAGCCAAGATATTTTTTTCTCATGAAAATTAACTATGTCCGTTAGAGCTCTCCCTCCATCTTTTCTTTGCGGTCCTAATAACTGATGATGTCGTGTGGTGACATTTGTGTTTGGTCATCATGGTACGCGTTGTTCTTTGAATATCCTCCAGTTCTGCTCCTGTCCACTTCAGAACTCCAAATGTGTATGTCAGAATCAGTATGGCATAGGTTTTAATCGCTTTGGCGAGATTTCTTGCGTTCGACTGGGATTTCGATAAAGTAGTTGCCCTTTGAGTGCACTGGCCTCTTATTTTTATTTTTGCCTGCTTTTGGTCTAGTAGCTTGGCTCACAGGAATCCTATATATTTGTAGGTCTCACCATTTTGCATGGCACTTATATTGTTCCAATTGAGTAGTAGCACATCTCTGTTAATGATCTCACCCTTCTCGATATTTAAGGTTCTGCACTTGTCCAGCCCTCGATCTAACCCAAATCCTCTTTATATGTCACTGGAGAATTTTCCACACAAGAATGAATTAAGTGAGAAGCGTAGAGAAATGTGGTTACCAGCAATCAAATATCAGGCTGTATGTAGCAGGCATTTTGTTTAGTTTTGTTCAATAACAATATTTATAAAAACTAAGAAAAGTGATATACTCTGAATGAAAAATACTAATAGAATGAACAATATACTGAACAGTGATAAAATATACTAAATTGAAGAAAAATATACTAATAAATTCGAATAAATCTGTCTAAATTGTTTGCCCTGCACGGCCATATTAGGTCATGTGATCTGGATTGCCTAATAGAAAATGACAGCTCAAAAACCTGAACTTTACATCATAGATAAAAATATACTTATAGATGGGAAACTGACCCGTGGTGCCCTCTATGTGTACGGGTGGCGCCACCTTGAGAGTCCCGTCAGTACCTCTAACACAAATCAGATGGTTGTGAACTTCACTAACAGCCGAAAAAGAAGATTTTTTCAAATTTCATTTGAAGTTACTTAACATTAGATTGATATTACAATAATAACAATCAAATAGTCAAGTAAAATTAAATGAAATTTTAAAAAATGGACCATATAATGCCTGGAGTGGGAAAAATAGAGCGATAATAATCAAATTTATATATTTTATTAATTAAAAAAAGTATACAATAAATGAAACGCTAGTTAAACGTCCTTCTAAATCGAATCTTTAACATTAGAGATGGGGGGTGATGTAGTATAAGTAGTCTGTTTTGTCAATCTGACAGGAATCGATAGATGAGTTTTTTGGAGTTGCCAATAAAGTTTACAATATCTATTTATTGAATTGTGATTTATCCTAGTAAATACATAACAAAAATGACATACATGGAGGAGAATAAATGTTAGGAATTCAACAAGAATAACTACTTCTATCACTTTTTATTTAATGGAACATGTTGTTTTATGAAGATAGAGCTTACCGGGTGCACCTCACATTACAGTCCCACTATAAACAATAAAAACCAACTACTAATACTCAACACATACTCAACACTCGCACAAATAAGCAAAATATTTTCTAAAAACAAAACTGGACAAACTCACGATACACGTCTTGAAACGTTGGTTTGCAGTTGTCATTGTTAGGTTAGGTTAGGAAGTCAGCGCTGATATAATGTGGAAGAATCTGCAACTACCACTAACGTCGTTACAGTTTTCATTAAATAAGCAATCCTAGTACTGACGGGACCCTCTATGTGGCAGCACCCTCGCGCCGCCAGATATCCCCTACCCAAATCCTGGCAAAAGAGACATCTGTCACATGAAAAATTACAGTACGCCTGAATGCTTTTAAACTCCAACGAATGTGAGTGAGTATTTTCATCATATGCAGTAGAATGCGAAAATTTAAAAATTTTAATGGAACATCACCGTGAAATATCAAAATACATACTACGAATATCAGAAATGCACTTAGCTTAATGTTTTCTTTTTGCGAACAAAATTTGCAAATGTAACTAGCGGAAATTGCGGTGATGCGCAACTGCATTCCTTAGATGTAATTAAAACATATAACGTAATAAATCACATACCCAGAACGAACATTTCAGACAAAATGTCCCATTCTTTTGTCCAATAACACAAAGATTAATACTTCCTACGGTTTCCCATCATGATTGAATTGTAATTTATGTGAACCAATGAGGCGCGTAAAGAAATACAGTAATCAATCATAAGAAACACTGAAGGAAAAACTGTACGGAATGAAACATAAGGGAGGATATGTGAGAAAACGGATGTTCTAAGAAATAATTCATGATCTGATAGCTAGATAACGATTTTTCTTGTTGGAAACAAAGAGATTAATAAAAATCGAGATATCAGATGTATTCGCCGGGAAAATGAATTAAAAATTGCATTGAATGATCGGTCTAATATTGATTGGACGTTATAGACCGGGAGATGGTCATTTGGTCATTTGTACCAGTATGACGCTTATTCTGAGCTCTAATTACATGATTCAAGAGGGAAAATAATGGTCATATTGTTGGCAATGGCGGTCCAAAACCAGTGTAGAACGATTTGTTCCACAAAAAATCCTGTATTTTCTGACAGTCGCTAAAAAAAGAAGAAGACGGTAGCGTAATACCATATTTTCCGGTGTGACTCTCCACATTAATTAACAAAAAGTTCAACCATTTGTACCAGCTTAATTTTGACCCAACTAACCATTCACGAAAATCATCATGTTATTTTACTTTTCCGGTGGTAAATTGTATTTTTTCCAATTAATATATTCGCGTCAATATAGCGGGCTGTAAGTTACATCGGAAAGTATGGTCTTCTTCTTTTTTATATCGACTATCGGAAAATACAAGAATGTTTGTTCGACTCTCGTTATTAATTCGACAAATTAGATCAACGCTTACGCGATTGGGCCGCCGGTGCCAGCACTATAGACAGCCTAAGTGCTTACGTTACAACTGTGGGCGGAGCCTGGACTGGTTCCAAACAAACTCTCTTTCTATGTAAAAGTCCCATGAGAATTTTTTATTTAGTGTTTTCTACGTTATAAAGGGAAAATAAGACTTCCAGTTTCCATATTGTGTTAGAGGAACGTGCCTTTTCAGTGTTTTTGTATAGGTTTTTGCCAAGGTGAGTTAATATAATTACTAAATTAAGTTGAAAACTTTTTGAGGTTATGTTGGCTATTTTATATTACTTGAAACCATCTAAACTGTATTCTGTATTCTTAATTTCTATATTCTATTATTTTCAGATGGATTCAAAACATGTCTTAAAGCTTTCTTGGTCCACAAAATGGCAATCACAAACTCCCGCAAACTGAAGTGGATTGTTTATCTTTTCGCCTGTGAGTGAATGAATTATTTCAATAAAACATTCTTTAAAAATGATATTAATTACTCTTTCTTCACCTTATAAGAGAAATCCTGTTGTTTCTCTCATCCTGGTTTGTTAGAAACCGAAAAAATTTGCAGGTTTGCTTTGCACTGTAATGCTTGCAACCTGGCACAAAGCACATTACCATATAGTGTCCTAAAAGCCATAAAAATATATTCAGTTGAAGTCACAAACTAAATAATAATATACAGATATGCTTATATGTAGATAGCTTTATTCAAAATTGGAAAACCTAACTTACATACAATAATTACATTGTAGGTACAAAGTTTAAAGTATACAAATCTTTAATAAATAAATATATATAATTAAATAACTACATGTACCTATATTATAATAAATGTATAGATATACAAATACATACCGCATTTATCACAATTAAAAAAAAACAATTAAAAAAACCATAATCACATACATTTCAATCTTTAACAATTTGTAGTAAAAATAATTCTAGGTTCATCGTTCAACTAAATAGTTCGTTAATCCTCTTTTAAATTGTGACAAACTTTGTGAATCTTTTATTTCATTTGGTAGCTTGTTATAGTCAATAAATCCTTTAAATATTAATGTTTTTGTATTAAACGTTTTAGTTTGAATGTTAATATGTAAGTGATTGTTAGTTCTAGTATTAGGTATATTCATGTATTTGACTGTTATGGGTTATATATTTTTTAAAAAACATTGGCAAAAGATTGTGCAACATCTTATAAATGTAGGTTAATGTCATATAAATCAGCCTCTTTCCAATCGATTACCACTCCAATGTTTCCATCACTAAGGATACTGGGGTCAGCCTGCCACATCTTAATACAATTCTCATTGCTCGGCTCTGTAATTTTTGCAGTGTCCTTTATTTGTTTAAATCGAAAGTATATAGGAAGGTAGGACAGTATTTTCAAAGTGCGGCTGCATTATGGTTTTATACACTGTTTTTCTAGAGTTAATACCCAAATGTGCGATACTCTGGAGTAAAAGTACCCATAATTTCTTTCTTTTGTATGTAACTGAACTGACTATTAAAATATAAGTGATTATCAATCATAAAACATAGTAAAAATTATACAAGATCTCTTATTTTTTTGAGAATCAAACCACAATAATGTTTTTATATTTTTTATTTCGTCGTTTCAAGATTAATTAGTAATAAAATAATTTTTGGTCCCTACCTGACACAACGAAAAAATTTTACAACGTCGAAATGAAAAATATATGTGTGTGATGGTAGCAGTGGCTTCAGTTCTCGCTATTTGCCACAGGCATAAAAGCATTAGTGTGGTTTGATTACCAAAAAAATGGGAGAAAAAAAAAATACCGACATATTATGAGCCACCATCTCCCGATCTATTACGTACGATGTGAGAATTTTCCATAAAACAGCAGATTGTATTTCATGTCGTATGATATTATGATGAGCTTGATTTAAATTCCTTTTCTATTTAATTCAAATCAAACGTGATCTAGTAGATTTCGTAAGAAATACGATGAGATTTTGATTAAAGGAAATGTACCTGATGGAAACGACAATGTTTAAGGCTACGCTTAGACAATCAGCAGCAATTTTAATTCCATTATACACGGCCGAAATCGACTAAATAAAAAAATTATGTTCAGTCAAAAATGAATAGATTTGTTTTTGAATTTAAAACATCTTTATTCGCGTTGAGTACTTTTTGGAAGAACAAAAATCATGGATCTCGCATCATTGTCACGGAACTCGGGATAAGTATCCTTCTAGTTATGCAACCAATATTGTACTGGAAGATTATGAAACGGGTCTCACAAGAAAGTGAACCTATAACCTGCTTCGTTTAATTTAAATGTAATTCGAATGATAAATACTTCCAATTTTAGATTTTTCTCCAGTATAGGAAATATCTAATAATCTGATAGCTCGACGTTTTCATTTTTATTAGCAGTTCCCATTACTGCCCTGCGTGTTTTCCTCCAACAGTGAACGCCTAGTGACGGATGTTATTTCATATTTTATGTGTATATCCAGTCAATACAGAGATACCGATGAGTTTATTATATCGACATTTGGAAACAACGCGTTGGGGAAGGGATGGCATTAGATATAGAAGGTGGACCGAATTCAATTGACGTATACAGAGATCTCTTGAATATCGGTTCAACTAAGGAAAAGTTTGATATCTGAATAGTAAATGTCAAGAGATGCAGTAACACCTTTGTTGAGCTATTTTGAACAAGAATGCCTAACGGTTACTACGTATGTAATAGTATTTATTATTATTATTAATATTGTTGTTCAAATGTAAGTGATTGAATGTTTTTAATGTTTGAGTGAAGAAAAAAAATACAGCTTGGCAACATCACAATATTTTGTTTTTAGCTGTATCGTCTTTTTATCAACAGTAGAAACACAAGAGCTTTTTTTTATCGGATAAATTTCTCTTTGCAACGAAACAGTTTTGCCAATCACTAATTTTACGAGAAAAACTGACATGATAAAATGGCGACACCGAAGGTGGAGCGATTTTATCTAATGTCAGCTTTTCGAGCAAATTTAGTTATTGGCAAAACTTTGAGTTAAAGAGAAATTTATCTGATAAAAGGAAAACTCGAGTGTTCTTTGGCAAGATAAATTAACGACAGAGTATTGAAATTATAAGTAACCAAACTTGCGACTCATTTTCATTGTGCAAAAGTGACGTCCGCTTACTAGATATTGAGAAAGGGAAGTTTTCATCCGATAAAAAAGGATGCACCTTTTTTATCGATGTTAAAGTGACAATAACATGTCCAGGTATATGACATTTTAACAGTGGAGTTAATTTATCAACAGTATAAACACAAGAGCTTTTTTTTATCGGATAAATTTCTCTTTGCAACGAAACAGTTTTGCCAATCACTAATTTTACGAGAAAAACTGACATGATAAAATCGCGACAACTTCGGTGTCGCGATTTTATCTAATGTCAGTTTTTCGAGCAAATTTAGTGATTGGCAAAACTTTGAGTTGAAGAGAAATTTATCTGATAAAAGGAAAGTTTGAGTGTTTTTTGGCAAGATAAATTAACGACATAATAATATATGGATGAATTGCTGTGAAATTATGAGTAACCAAACTTGCGACTCCTTGTCATTGTGTAAAAGTGACGTCCGCTCACTAGATATTGAGGAAGAGGAGTTTTTATCGCGATAAAAAAGAATGCACCTTTTTTATCGATGTAAAAGTGACAATAACATTTCCAGGTATACTTATGACATTTTAACATTGGAGTTAATTTATCGTTGATAAACCATATATCAAAAATTTCATCGCGGTGATTCACCTTTGCCAGGTCACCATTAACTTTATTTTTCCAATCACGGCCCTGTTTTTTTATTGCAATTTTTAAATGTTTTGTAAAAGATGCTTACAATAGTATAGCATACAACATCAACAAATTACTTTAACTATGGACCTTGAATTTTTTTTGCTATCGTTTCCATGTTTTGTATAAGAAACATACATTGGTATAGCATACTTGACGTTTCTACCACGTTTCGTTTTTGGCAAATCTTATTTTTTTTTTGAGTTCGCTTTCCTCCACTGAAGTCAAATCTATCATTTTGAATGTTGGGCAAAAAATGATAATCTTCAAAGAAAATAAATACACTTAATATCTTACAGGTTATATGTATATACATTTTCGGCAAATATTCATCTTTTATTAGAATCTTATATAGGAGCAACAGTAAGCACTATAAATCAAATTATATAATGCAGAGAATAGCATACTTTCCATCCAAGAAACACCCGCTTCTCTGGACATTGTATATCTGTGATTCTATAGATTCCTCTCTTCCACTCTTCCAGAATAGCTTTACGGAACATAATCATTCGTCGAATCTGTATTGTCTATAGTCCATATCAGAATGACGTCAAATACAGGTAGCCATATTGTCAGGTAGCCATATTGTCATATTCTAATCCAGATTCCATTGTTGTCATATTCTAATCAGATTCCATTGCTCACAAATAAACAACAGATGATGGACTTCAATTAGGGATAAGCTCTTCAAACTGTCTTAAATACTTTACTTTTATAGTGTTGTTACCCCTTACTGCATGATTTTTAATTTTCTTGTCAAAAAAATATATGCGTTCGAATGTCTGATTAGGAAATATAAAAAAATAGTGAAAAAAATATTTATCGATATTTAAAGGAAATAAATGTCAAACTTTGACTTGTGCCACATTTGGCACAAAATGATATAGCAGTAACAATGTTAATTTTTGACATGTACCAATTTGTCACAAATTTCGGAAATGAAATAAAAGTAATAAGTATAAATTCAGATTTATTTAAAAAAAATAGATTTTATCTCAACAAAAGGGTGAAAATCTTGCCCTATTCCGTGTGAAATTTGTTAAAATAATTGTGATCCTTATTCAGACATAAAAATACTGAACATTTGCTACATGATATGTGGGATTTTCCCTTACAATCTGGATATTTGCAACTCTGTCGTTCTTCACTTACTCTTGGCAAATGATTCGAATTGTCCGTTCTTATTTGCTGGGCTGGAATCTGCGAAAAAGGATATTTCTTTCTTTTGAGATCCAGTTGAGGTTGTAAGCTGGTACTTGGTCTTCCCCTTTTTCTTTCTGAACTATAAGCTCTGGTCAAAACTTCTGCGATATTAAGTTTGAATTCTGAAAGTGGTAGGTATAAATCATTATTTGTTTTGATTCGCCACCACAGTATCCAGCTGTTGACGCATATCATATCCAGGAAATGGAAAAATACCCTCATGTAGGTGGGTACCACTTTTTGGATCGAATTTGGATTCGGTAGTATCCTAACATAGAATCGAGAAGATCTACTCCCCCCATATAAGCATTGTATACCACAACACATTGAGGGCCGGTGATTTCTATATGTGTCCTAGATTTCCTGCAAAATCTATTTACCATCGTTACAGGCTGAATCCCAACTTATGTTGACATGGTGATCACAATTTTATTATCAAACCATGGAACAACAGATATGTCCACACGATCAACATTGGCCACTGCTTCAATATCCGATACAAAAATATTATCTTCATCTCATATTGTTCCAAATATAACACAAGTAATAATAATAATAATAATAATAATACGACTTTAGTCATCACAGTGAACACTCACCCTTATAAAAACAATTTTTTCCACTCAAATTAGGCCAAAAGAAGAAAAATATTCTATTTTGAATTTTCCCCAAACAAGTTAGCACCTGTCACCGTCCAGATATTCACTAAATGATTCATCAAATTTGCGCGTACGATAGTGGAAGGGATTTAGCGGCTGCCTGTGAACAAGCGAGTGTGCTAGATATGGGACAACTTGAGTTAACAGCACAAACTCTTCGGAAACTTAGAAAAAAATGATAATTTTGAACGTGTGCCAAATATATCACAGTATGCGGTGAGGGGTTAAATGTGGAATACTCGGAAAAAGAGATGAGACTTACTTACTGCGCTTTGTGTTATTTGTTAAGTCTTCATTATTTAAATGAAAATAAATTTCACATTGACATTGTTTTACAGTCTGTTCGAAAACCAACTGACTCGCAGCACACGCCAAAACACACAAACTTCAACTCCAACTAATGGGGAGACCCAGCACAATATATGGTCGACCTGTCATAGTCGGGTATTCTGGAATACACTATTATATAGGTATAGGTTAACATCTCAAAATGACAATTTTATCAACGTATGCAACGCAGCAGAAGAAATGTTTAGTGATCACTCAACCGAGAAACAATTTTTAGTTTACTCGAAACTCTTGTGCACATGAAAGCATTCGGTTAATTGTGGAAGTTTTAAGTGAATAATTTATCAAGCTTGCCTTCTTACGACAAGGAAAAATTGAATAAATTTCCTATCTTTGATCAGCTTGAAGAAATAATTCTTTCAGATTCTCACAGGACATACAACTCCCTGAGGCGTTTCTATTGATTTTATCGCATTTCCAGCTCACTTTGAGTCACAGATGAATACTTGTAAGCTTTGTGAGCTCTCTCATCCTTTGAATATCAACCCTTCCTGTTAAATTAAGTAAGTGGATACTGAATAGAGCCTGCACCTACCAAATTCTAATTTTTAAACATACTTTCAACATGAACAGAAACTTTCTCCGTATTTCTAATATGTGAAGTTCATTTTTAAATACCGTTTTTCCATAAGAAGCGTTCTGACGAATTGGAAAAATATCTGAAGAAGTCACAAAGGTGAAGTAATAAATAAAAATGACCGTTTTCAAACTACTCAATACAAATAAGTTGAGCTTATAAACAAAATATATTTGTATTATCGAAAGTTTTCCAGTATTTTCCGAATGGATCTCACAACATGCAATAATTAGTTGAATTTTTTGGCTATTATCGCTTTTCGACTGAAAATTTAGTTTTTAAAACTAACGCAATAAAAGCCAGCCGACTATTTACAGTTATCAAGTTTTTTTGTTATAATATGTAACATAACGTTCAAGAGTTGAGAAAAAAATACATTAATAAAGTTTTGTAAGTTCCATGAATAACTTTTTCCATTAAATGGGAAAAGTTGTAAATGGATTCCAAGTTTATATCTAACGGCTTCTTTATAAGTTTGTGGCTATTTGTCGCCAGTTATTTAATTTGTTATGATAAAAATAAACGAGATATTTCCCCAAGAGAAAAAACTGATACTACTCGCGTATAATAGGCCCCTCATTTGTGAATCTTTCTGTCACGAACTGTCTCTGGGACTCAATTCTTGAAATTATACGGATTTCAGTAGCATACGAATTAAATTCGAATAAAAGATTCGAATAAGAACGTCAATCTTAATTCTCGAATGGTATGCGGAAAAATTTCCGTATACGGATATTTTATTCGAATAAACAGTTTGAGAGCTTCTCTTTTCTATTTTCTTTTCTGGGTAATATTCCGGCGAGTAATTTACTTAGCGTATTTTCTTCTTTTTTGTACGTGTGTCGAAACAAATGTACGATGCGATAAGAAAGAAGAGCAAATAAACCAACAATTTTCCCAATTTTGTTTACGTTTTTTGTTTTATTGTTCAATCAAACTTGTATGTTAAATGTTTAACCATGGATTGGGCACTTAAGAAAACGATGACCAAGGACCAGAAAAAAGTGTTGGTAAACTTTATGAGTGACCACTCACAATTAAATTCTGGTGAGGTTTTGATAACTGATAAATTTTATTAAATTGATTGTCACTTAGTTCTTCAAATGCTTCCCTATGCTGAAAGACTATACGTCGATTATTGCCATCAATTTCGGCTTCTTCCAATTATCCAATCGCCTCCAAAAGGGCAAGATCCTCCAAATTAGCCATGAACAAACCTTAATACCTACCAATAAATCGCAAGCAAAAAATATGAACAAGAAAAATGTAAGTTTAAGTTCGTTGTTGGTTACCAAAAGAAAGTATTAATCACTCACTAATATTTACCTCAGAACCGTTTTTTCACATAAACCGAGATATTTGCAAACTTTTCAAAAATATATATACCTACAAAAACTCTAAAGTACCTATACTGAAAAAAGCAAGTAATAATAAAAAAGTGTGGTTAGAGTATTTTGGAATATATCTAATTCGTATACGGAAAATCAAATTCGCCTAGTTTGACCCATTCGATGTCAAATTCGTATAACAAAAGTCGCATACCGATTTCAAGAATACAAATACTTGATTTTATTCGAATTTTTTCCGAATATCGCCAAATCCGCATACGGATTTATTTCAAGAATTGGGTCCCTGGAGGATATCGGTATAAGAGGAAACGAACTGAAATTATTCCGAAACTATATTTCCGACCGACAACAGACTGTGAGAGTTGATGGGGTTCTAAGCGATGTATCAAAGATGGAATACGGTGATCCGCAAGGCACAGTGCTAGGACCAGTTCTCTTCAACTGCCAAAGAACTGAAGGAGATTTTCAACATTCATGTCTTAAAAAAAAATTGGGAGGTTACGTTATCTCCAATCCACGTAACTTTTTCAATAACCTTCTTGAAAATGAATAAATTCCCTTTCCCCCGTCCCTTCCGTAAATACTTATATACTCAGCTTTAAGATAATCCTACAAGTTCATTGTCCTGTCCATTCTTTTATCACAATTGTGTTACATTATTACAGTTGATCTTCCTTGTAATCGAATTATTATTATCTCATTATTGTATCTATTTTACTTTAAATGTCTTCTTTGTACTTGAGACAAGTGTTCAATCACTTCTCAAGATTTCTTTTTTCACATGGTATTCTTAGTTTCTTATATTGTATTGGATTCTATTGCATTACTGTATTATTGAAAATGTGAATAAACTACTACTACTATTACTAACGTCATTGTGGGCTAGAAAGTGTCATATTACACACCTCTTCTTCCCGCCCTGATTTCCTGCCCTTATCGATCACTTCCCGCCCTCTAAAATAATGTGATCGTTAATCTATTTAGGATACAAAAAATTTATTTGAAAATATATCATATTGATGAAGATTATAGAACCTATTTTTGGAGGGGGACATTTTTCCTGATTTATTGTTCGTGAACTTAATCTCCATCCGACTTTATCTGACATTCTTTCATATTGGTGACAGTAGCTGTCAAATGTAATATTTCAGGTGTGCTCAGAACGAAGCAAATATTTATTAATTTTGTTCGAGATATGATGGTTGTAAATAAAATAGTATACAAACCTCGGTAGAAAGTTTCATTCCTGTCTAGAGATAATAGCTAGCCTCGACGCTACGCGTCTCGGTTGACTAACTAATCTCTCGACAGTAATAAGACTCTTCCCACCTCGGTGTGTGATATACTATAACTAGTAAATTAGTCTACCAGTCGATTTCTCGTTCCAAAATTCCACATTCCTGTATTCCACATGAAGTTTATAGCACTACCAACTATACGGCGCAAGCTAGCACCCAAATCATACCTCTCCCGAGACTCTACTAAACTTTTTTTCATGTTTGTAAATACAAAAAAAGATTTCTATATTTTGATGTGTGACAAGCAATTTATATATATTTCTTTTCGATGGAAAAAATCAAATTGGAAATAGTCAACTACAGGATGACACTCTAATGAAAAATTAGCTGTCCCAAACTGCGACTCAAGCGACCTTATGCCAAATGTAGTTACTGCGCATGATACAAAGCCTTTTGACCGGGTTCTTGTCTAAGTGTCATGGCACGGTCACCGTATGTTGTGGTGGCAACATCGACTTCATCGTCCGTTCTATCCTCCGTAAATGTGGAAGGTATTAAACATCCGTGCGCCCAAACTCTTAAGCTACATTCGTAATCAATTCGCTGGCCAAGTGGCACTTTGGAACGCAAGTCGGCACGAAATTTGCCATCAACAATAACTACAAAGTCGACTTTTACTCAAGCGCGTTCGTACCTAAATAATTGTCAGGATTCCTTCAACACATGATGGAAGCATGATTCTGTCTGTATCCAGTTCAGTCTAAGGTTATAATATATAATTTGGATTTGGATTTATTTATTAGACTATCAGACAGATGTAAGATATATAAAAAGACAAATAAGCTGGCGTGCCAAAGTGCCACTTGGCCAACGAATTGCTTACGAATGCACCCTTAGTGTGCGAATGGAGCATAAGAGTTACTTTGGTTAGAGCTGGAACACAAATGATTTGGTTCAGATTCATCATTGAGATGGAGCGCTACAAACTGTATCCCAGACTGAGATTCGCGATTGACCTGTTAGGCTGAGCGCTCGGTATCCTCGCTCAAATTTTTCAAATGATTGCAAATACGGTTCAACACTATACAGTGCGTCCATAAAGTAACGCTTAAATTCATTATTAGCTTAATAAAAAATAATATTAAAAATTCCCGAAACAGGTCAATTTTTGATTTTAATTT